>NQLW01000037.1:3407521-3465229 GCA_002312845.1 Kalanchoe fedtschenkoi | reverse complement strand
ATTTAGTTCGGTTTTTGCGGAACTGTCAATAAACTTTCATTATGTTTTTCATCTAATATTTTCATTTCCTTGGGATTTTCCACAAACCAAACAGCATAGTTATCAGAGTCGAAACCGTGCGAGCTCCAATTCCCAGTTTACCGGTAGAATCGGCGGCTCGAACCGGTTTAACCGGCCATTCAATTGCACAGAAAATTTAATATATATATATATAAATTACAATCCAAAAGGACAGAGAAATTGATATGACCGAGTGGTAGGTTTATATATGACAGAGAAATTGATATGACCGGCTGTCAAATGCATGGAAGATCGAGGAATCAATTCCTATATGCAACATTTTGCATTTAATTTGTAATTATTAATTGATTTATTATAACATCTATTAATTAAAATAATTTATATATTTATTAGGTATTTAACCGGTTTATATAAACCGTCCGGTTCATACGGTCGAACCCGGTTTTGACCGGTTCGATTCAATCGAACCTGATTTACTATGTAAGACGGTACTATTCATCAAACGAACCCGGACCAAGCACCGATTCACAATTTAACCGGCTGATCCGTTCCGATTTTAATAATAATGGCAACAAATAGTAAAGGGACGTCTAGTTTCATGATTGATTGCTTTATTACGATAGTTGTAACCTTCAATCAGGTGGTGGATAGAATGTCAGTGAAAGTGGGTCATCTAATGTCACTGTAGCAGTGAAACTGAAATATTTATTTTTTTTATTCCCCGGATTTGCTTCTGTTTGTGATGATGTTACATTTGACAGTAGAGTGTCATGCGCTGGATAGATGCAAATGTAGTAAAGAAACCATGAAGCTCCTCAGCTTGACGTGTCGGCAATCCAACCAAATTGGAGATGATCAGACTCAGAAACGTCCTCACTTGATGTGCTGATTTTTTTCGCTTAGTTTCTTTTGCTTGCTTCCGGCTGCATGCCTATGTGTGACCCAGCCCCAATCAAACACCCACTTTAATGATTATCAACTATCCAATCTCCTGTAAATTTCAAAGAGGAAAAGAGCTGTAGAATAATTAAAAAGACAATTCATAGTTTTACTCTGTAGGTAGTGGAGTAGCATCTTCCAGATGGTTGCCCCAATAATGCAGATGGTAGTTCCAAATCCATGGGAGGAAGGGACCACTTGTGAGAGTATGAACATGCTGCTTTTGGTTTCTGACGTTACTAACAACGGCCAGAAATGAACAGCCTCTCACACGCTGCCACGTTTACAATAATTGAAGCTCACGATTAATTTTAAAAGGATGCTATGTAAAAATTCACTAACATTGAAGCATCTCAAGCTTTGCGTCAGGTTTTTTTTTTTTAAAAAAAAGGATTGATAGTGGTTCGATCATTCCTCTTGGTGGTCAAGGGCCGCACTCTCAAGGATGAGCTTTGCGTCAGGTTTTTTTTTTTTTTTTTAAAGAAGATCGATAGGGGTTCGATCCTTCCCCTTGGTGGCCAGGGGCCGGACTCTCCCTCCACTTTGATAGTGTACGCCCATACTCACTGCGGGCCAGCTCACGCGCACCTCTAGTGTATCTAAGCGTAAATGCGGTACCAACAGGGCTTGAACCCAGGACCTTGAGATTGTTAGACAACACCCAATACCACTAGGTCAACACCTTGTTGGTCTTTGCGTCAGGTTTCGAAACGGTTTGTAATATCATGTTTGATATTGGAGTGATTCTTGGATGGACTGTGTTCACCACGTGGCGGTGGACACCATCAATGGGGAGTTTTTTTTTTACTTTTCAACGCGTTATGTGGCGACTCCTCATTGGTGGTGTCCATCACCACGTGGTGGACACAGTCCACCCAAGAATTTCTCTTGATTTTGGCCTTCTGATGACTGCATCAGAAGATCCGTGATTAGACTATATACTACGCTTTTAAACTTAAAAACGCAATTTTATATTTTCCTAATATAACAAACGGCGTTTTAGAAAGCGTTGCACACTGTATGAGCATACTACATACGACTCTTTTTATAATTAATTATTTAAATTAATTTTTGTAACTATTTATAAAGATGTCTGTTAGATTTGTTTCTATATGAATGAAAAATTTATTTTATGAGAATATTGAGGTGGTAGAACAAAATCTCACATGACACAAATCTAGTGTGTACAATTGTTTCATGTAAAAGACTGATCTATAAAAAGACCCAAGCACACCTAAAAGGAGAATCACAACAACTACTGACACTATCTCGAGTACTCTCCCCGAAACAGAGGCCATGCCTTCAGGCTACTACTCTCACTCTCTGCAGCAGATGACTCAGGTCTCGGGCATGGCCTCTTCTCCTCAGTCTCACTCACATGCACCCAAATCATCCCTTAACCTTATGAAAACCAAAACAAACTTCTGCGGGGAAACTCGTCGTTTAACATCTTCTTCCGTCAACCCATTTGCTAAAATGATGCTTGTTGCTTCGTCCGGCTTAAACTTGTCACCAATTCGGTATGTTATTCGCAACGATATAGATTTATTCAATAAGTAATGCATTTTGTTTCACTCATGTTCCTAAGAAATTTTTTTTTTCAAAATAATATTTTTTTCCTTCACGCATTATTTTTTTTACAATATTTTTGATTTGTTGTCCATTCTACTCTATTTTTACATCCTCAATGTCTACAACAATGAAGATTATAGAGATCTTCGCTTCCACTTCATTTCAAACAAACGGAGATAAAATTAATAATTTTTCGTTATTTGAAACAGTAAAATAATTATATTCTTTGTTATCTAAAATAATGATTATCTTTTATTTTTTATAGGCTAAAAATAAGAACTGCTTTGTTTCAAATACGAACATTGTTTGTGGATTTTTTATTGTTTCAAATAAAGAAGTTAACAATCATCTTCGTTGTTTGAAACAACAAAGAATAACATGGGGAGGCTTCGTTGCTTTGAACAGCGAAGATTTCTATGAGTTTAAACAACGAAAATTTCAAAATAAGATAGAATGAATAAAAAAACAAGAGAGGAAATAGAAATGATAACAAAAGAAAGAAAAGTGGCAATTTTGAAATTTTTTTTAAAACGTAAGTTGACCACTTAGGAGGCTAAAGTGCACCACTTTAAATCTCTAGTTCACCAAAAATAAGCTCTTCTCCAAAGATTGATGCTTCCTTTTGGGGATCAATTCTCACCCATGGATTTAGGGCCTCCGAAGTTCTTCTAACATGTCAATTATGGTTGTGCGTTCAGCAAGTGCTCCCTGGCTCCAGTGGCTCCTGTTGAGGCTGTACTCTTCGATATAGATGGGACAATGATTGATTCCGACTCAATTCATTTCCGGGCATTTCAGCAGCTGCTTCTAGAGGTCCTCTCATTATCTATATTTGAAAAGAAGCAATAAATTATTTTCAGTATTTTTTCCTGAATATGACAATAATCATTTCTTGTTGATAACACTCATATAGGTTGGATACAATGGAGGAGTTCCAATCACTGAAGAATTCTATGTGAAGGATGTGTGTGGAAAACACAATGATGTTCTGGGTCCATATCTCTTTCCTGATTGGGATGTCAGAAAGAGTCGACAATTCTTGGACAAGAAAGAAGCTTTGTTTAAAAAGTAGTAGTTTTTTTTTTAAAAAACTTTATTAAATATAAATTACAACACACATTCTCTGACTATTAGTGGATTCGAGCTCTGTTCGTGCAGATTGTCATGATTCACTCTTCACCCTCTAAAAAATAGTAGTTGCATTCTTATGATATCCTGCTTCCCATGGACTTTAAGATTTTGACAATATCTTAATATTTTGTTATTATAGACTGGCCGTGAAGGAGATGAAGATGGTTGATGGCCTGGACAGGATGTTTAAGTGGATAAAAAGCCGTGGCTTGAAGCACGCTGCGGTCACCAATGCGCCAAGACCCAGCGCTGACTTCCTGCTGTCGATGACAGGCCTGGGTGACTTCTTCGGGACAGTTGTGATCGGTATTGAATGGGGAAGACCCAAACCCTTCCCAGACCCATATCTGAAGGGACTCGAACTTCTTCGTGTCTCGCATAGGCGTGCGTTCGTCTTTGAGGTATGCAATCAATCACTCTCAAACCGTGTTATTATTATCGGGGAAAAGTATGAAAAATAAGTTTATACTATCGCCACATGCAAATTTAAAAATATTACTATCTCTAATTTGCAATTTAGATGTATTTTTTATTTTGATCTCATGTGTAATAATTCTATTTTTAATTAACTCAAATATACTTTTAGTATTTTTAAACACACCCTTCAAAAATAATATTGAAGGGTGTGTTTGAAAATACTAAAAGTATATTTGAATTAATTATAAATAATATTATTACACATATATGGGTCAACATGACAAATACCTGAAGTTGCAGCTGAGTAGCTAACTAGAGGGAGGGGTGCGTTTATTGGCAGGACTCGATCGCGGGGATCAAAGCTGGGGTGGCGGCTGGAATGCCGGTAGTTGGAGTTGCACTGAGAAACCCTCCAGAGCTTCTATTGGAAGCTGGAGCAGCTTTCACAATCAAAGATTACAATGATCCCAAACTGTGGGTGGCTTTAGCAGAAGTGGACAAGATCACTGCTGACGCCAAAATGACAGTGGCTGCTGCTTGAACTCTTGTTTGCATTATTGTTGTTGGATGCTTCATTTGCTTGAAAATAAGTTCCATGAATACAACGGCTGGGCATTATTGTATGGTGATGGTGACATGGGATTGGAGCCCCCATTGCTCTCTTATTGTTATTAATCAAAATGGAATCGTCGTATTAAGATGAATGGGACCGCATATTCTACACTTCCAGACATAAGTTATCAGCCCATGATCGAACCATCAACCTCAACATTATTATCCAAATATGTAACTATTTGGACACCCCTAATTTTTAAATTGTTTTATTTCTTAAATATTAAAATTCAGATAAGTAAAAATAAAAGATGAAGTGAGGGCCATAATTAAAATTTGTTCAGAGGCAACTAAACCTCAGGACTGGATCTGGAACTACTTGAGATGAAGTGAGGAACAAAAGATGTTTGTCATATGGGAGTGACGTCATTCAGGCTTGTTTAATTTCATCTTAATATATTGCTGTTGAGTGATCGATGACTAATTAAAAAAATTTGTATTCGTCTCTGATCATCTGGATTTTCAGAGTCCCTGGTCATCGAGATATGTTTGAGCCACTTAAACCATCTCAGAAAGATTCATGATGTCATTACCCCTGTTATCAGCACCCTCTCGTTGGTGACTCTCAAATGCGTCACCTCCAGATCTTAATAAATTTTCACCTCATTTAAATAGTTTAAATCATTCTAACACGAATGAGAAAGATCATTTGAAGTTTTTTTTCATTATGTGATTCACTGTAAAATAAAAAAGGGATAAAACCCAAAAGGGGCCCTGAACTACTACCGCTTACCCAATTGCGGTCAGAACTACCATGATTTCCAAAAATGGTGCAATGAAAAAAAAATTGGATTGATTTTCTAAAATAAATTTATCATCACATTCCTAACATAATATTATTATAAGACTTAGATTTGTGTGCGAAAATTACATCGTTTAGTTATCAAAATAAATTATATCATTTTGCGCACATAAAGAAAACAACGTCTTTTGGTAATCAAATGACATAATTTTTGCACACAAATCTAAGTCTTATAATAATATTAGGTTTGGAATGTAATGGTACATTTTAATTCAGAAAATCAGTCCAATTTTTTTTTCACTGCATCCTTTTTAGAAATCATGATAGTTCTGACTGCAATTGGGTAAGCGGTGATATCAGGGCCCCTTTAGGATTTTTCCCCAATAAAAAATATCAACTGCTGCTTTCACTAACAAAAAAAACTTTACTTTTGTAGTGGCCGCAAATGATAGCAAAATTTACATCATTTTTCAGCCAACTTTCAAATTTTTTTTTTGCCAACAAAGAAAGTAATATAATATTTTCATATTTGTACTCTTTCTGTTAGTCCCACAGAACGACAATAAGAAAGGACTTATTTATAAATATTAATTATTTTCGAAGGTCGCAACAAGCTGCACCAAATTGTATATTTTAATAGAACGCTTTGCCGCAAACAATTAAATGTTGTCTGTAATAAATATTTTATTATTTCAAACTTCCAGCAAAATTGCCAGAAGAACAGCTGGTTTGTGGGGAATTTGGAGAACTTTTAGTTTAATTTTCTATTCCACTTGTCATATATATTAATATTTTAAATCTAACTGAAAATCAACACAAAACAATCACAATTTTTGTAAAGAAACACATTTTATTGATTAGGCTAGAAAAAGCCTCATATTACATCAAAATCGAAAGCTATCTTTCATCGACTGAGACTGGGGATTCCCAACTTATCTGCTCTGGCCTTCAGTCTCAAAGTCTGAGGCAGTCCTTTTATACTCTCCCCTGAGTCAACCAGCAAAGACTTAGCCAAAGCCATAACCATAGAATTACTTCTTATGTGTATACTCTTTATCTCGCCATCAAATTTAGAGCTCAATTGTCAAACTAGATATACCGTGTGCCATGGGCATTTAAATTTGCTTATATGAATATTCAGCACATCCTGTATGTCACATTGCATCTCTTTAATCTTCATATCTTTCACGTTTAATTTTCACAATCGCAGCCCCTCTAGAATAGCCTACATAATCAAATAGCTTTTTTCTTGATCCCTTCCTCCACAACTTGTGAATACCATAGATGTATGGATCCATCTGAATTTCTAACCACACCAATATATATTTTCAACGGAAATTATATTTAAGGTCAGACCATAAGTCATATTTTCCCACTTAATCTATTTCTCCCTTTTCATTTTAACCTTTCATATCAGTTGAGCTGTCAAAAGAAATATATGGTACACTGTCAAAAGGATCATATGGTACTATGTTTATAATTTTCTAAATGTCCTTATGGATTTGAGAAATCAAGAACTCAGAAATTCTATATTATTTAAATTTACAGCTCCTCCAGCACCAAAATACACACAGGCAAAAAATTGCAATAAATGTTATAGCCGCCCCTCTTTTGTTTAAGTTGTTACCTTTGCCAAAATATGTTCATAAAATGTTTTTGACAGTATGAAAGTTCATCTGAAAATTCAGGATCTTTGAAAAATACTTTCATTTTCTTTCAGTAGCTTCACTTCCAGCAAACACATGGTCAGCATTCTCAATACTTCTTTTATCACAACAGTCATAAGCAAAAGCCAACATAATCCCTCTTGATTGAATTACTAACTCCACATGAACTATATTGCTTAATAATTTCTAAAGGAAACAACTAATCTTGGTAGGAATAAATTTTTTTCAAAATTGTTCCCACCACTTATATTTGTTCATAGTAGGGAATCTGAATTTAATGAAGGTTGATACCTTGAATTCACCATTTCTACTGTGAACCCAATACTTTCAAAACACGCAATCAACATACAATGTCCTATCAACTTCAATCTTCTGTCAGTACACCATCGTGCCCGGATTGATCTTGCATAAGGTGTCCATATACGAGGGTAACAAATTAAATGATGCTCTCCAAATAATTCTTCTAGAGCCTTCTGCCTAGCCCTCCATGCCTTAAAATAGGACACCTCCAAGCCGTATTTTTTCAATAATGTTCTTTGCAAGTAAAGGAAACATTCGAACTCGCTCATGAATGAATTCTTCATCTTCCAACCAATGAAATCTTTATTCAAATGAAAATTACCATCAGGAAAAAAATCTTGTCACAAGTGTGTGGTCTCTCGTACACACTTCACACAAACATCATGGAGTTCTTCTTTTTCGCAACTCGTAAAAGCCAACTGCAAGTATTTCTTAAGCTTCAAGTATGTGCTTCAAGTTCAGTAAAGTAGGGTCAGACCCTATACTCAGCCTGATTACAGATTGAAGACAGTTGTACATATGCACTGCTGCTTCTTTCGAGATAAACCATTGACCCTTAAAAGTTCGCCTTGTGCGTGGGCACTGGGATAACCCAACTCTTCTTCTACATCATTCAACCAATCTGGCTGGTTCTTAAAACAACCGTAGTCATAAAATAATGATGTGTTTTCAGTGAAAGAACATTTGTTCCTTTCTCCTAATTGCCTCATTCATAATTTGTGTGTTGTCCCATGGCCCGACAATCCTCCCCCACTACAAAATATGTTGCCCCGGCATGAATATCCTCGTACTCACTGTTACCAAGATCATCACATTCCTCATCATCATTCACCAAAAACAATTGCTTGACTAGGTTTTCAGTCTCTTCGTTGTCTTATTCCAACAATTCCAAGTGCTCAACATCATATTCATCAACAATTTTCTTGTTTGTCTCTCAAATCGACATTACTACCAAATAAGCCAAATATCAGTTTAAAAAAATCACATCAAAAACCGTAATTCCAAACTACAATTGTCGGGAACAAAATAGTGATTCCGAAAATCGCATTTCTAAACACCGAGTTTCAAAAAATAAGCTGAATAAAAAACTATATAAAAATGGGGTAAAAACAAAATATTCAAAGAATACCAAAATGACAAAAAATTTGTTTAATGCCCACAACAGGAACCAAAAATCGACAATATCACAAGGCATATAATATTGATTCAGGTTTGAAGCTAATCAATGGAATTATCAAACTTAAACTTTTACACAAGGCACCCAAATGAACTGGCAGAACAATCAGCTACTAAATCTTATCTACAAAGAATTAAATACAATGAGTACTAGTCTCTATTTGACAGATATCAACAGCAGAGATCCAATACTATTTTGCCCATGCAACAGAATCGATCTCCTCTCGGGCTGACTTGTATAGTTCAAGTCGTTTGGCACATTGCAGTCGCCTCTCCATCAGAGCAGGGTCCTCATCCAGCAAGATAGCAAGCTGTTTACCCTGAAATGTTCAACAACTGGATAAACTCAGCTGTATCAACATACATTAACATGCACTGATACAATCCTGTGTACCCTAGTTTCCTTTCAGAAAATTAAGCGCGTGCCATAAGAGAAACAGTAGTGTAAGTACCTCTTTCCTTCCAATTTGCGTGTAAAAGAAGTTTAATAATGACTGTTTGGCCTCCTTGACTTGACAATGAACCACAGCTTTTGGAATTGTGTTTTTGAGAGTCTCCGATACCATGTTCACATAAGAGGACACATTTGACCCAATTCTCCTGAAATGCATTTCTGAGTATCTATCTATTCCAGGGGCAGCTGGGTTTCCAGGATTACCAGATTTCTCAACTTCTTGAGGAAGTTTACGGAAAAATTCCACTGTAAGGTATGAAGACTCCATGTCCACCATGCGGATAACAGTTTTTTTACTATCTTCACGGAAGTTTTCGAGGGCTTGACCTGCGGTGGCAGCCAATTCAGCTTGTAGAGTTGGAAAACGCTTTAACTCCTATTACATTCAACCAGAGAAATGAAAAATGTAAGTGTATATTTATGAATAACAAGATACTATGAAGTTTTCAAATATGTAGAAGATGAACATGAGCTCGAGTAACTGAGCCTCACTTGAGTCTCTGAAATCGACTTCCTGACAAGTTCCTTCAATACAAAATGAACCTATATTACAGTAAAAAGGTTAGTGTAAGTGACTGGAACATAACAATGTTTCAATACATCTGAATTTATCAAGGATATAAATGAGAGCCCGAACACCAAACTTACAGCATCAACCGAAGCTTCAGCAGGACCCCTAAAATAATTTAGCGCTCCCTCAATTAAGCGGCGGTATCCTTGCTCCGGGGCAATCAGATGCGGCTGGTAACCATCTGCCTCGGAGACAACTTTTCTCACATTTTGTAAAGAAAGGTGACGATCAAAGGGAAGTTTCCTTAGAGCGGCAGGAAGTTGATTATCAAAAACCCCATATATTCTATCACCTCCAGGGCGCCTGTGATGCATTACCCAAGGCATTCATAAAGTTAATCAAGGTAATAATAACACTAATTGGTTGCAAATTACAAGAATACCAAAAATGAAAACACTGTTTTAACCCTACAGATTTAAAAGATAAGAGCTGTCCAGAATATCAAATAGGATACAAGTTTAACTTTTGATAGATTTACCACGCTCATACTTTTAATAGTGAGTATGCTCTTTCTTTCACTTCCTTTTCTCAATGATGACATTTAATATACTAGTACAGGAATCAAAGGTAGCTGCATGAATAAATAAGTAAAGAACAGCAATTGTAATAAAATTGATTAAGCTTATAATATATAATAAAAAAGGGTATTCCTAGGCAGCCATATAAATATCTTTTTATTCATAGGAAAATGTTTGTCCTCTGAGAGTACTAACTGTAGAGAAAGCAAACACATACAAATTAAATACTTACCCTCCGTCAAGATGCTCCTTGAAAATTTTGTCAAATGCACGGCAAAGTTCTAAGATTGTGTAAAGTTGAGCCTGAGGCATATATTAACAGGATCATATCGCTTAGCAATTAAATAGTTACCTATTGTGAACCTTATCAAATAGAGATGCATCTTACCCCTGCATCAACAGCTATAGGCCGTCCAAGGTGGCCCATCTCTGCCTCGAGTTCATCAATGCTTCTATTTATCAGAGATAATATACTAGGTATACGTGCTCTGATGACGGATTCCAAATGCTGAAAGAAATATAGTAGATAAGATTTAATTTTGATTCTAACATCAAAACTCGACACAGATCATTGTCGTATGCACCTTGGAAAGAAGCTTGGCAAGATATTCCGAGCCCATTCTGTTTGCTAAATGCCCATAATCAGGACTTGTTGCAAAGTACTCACGCTCCTTACGCCTTGCAATAATCATGTCAACATTCCTATTAATGTCAGCTTGTGATCTATTTACGATACCCACCCATGGATGTTGCAGTTTATAAGCGTTTCCTTCAAGGACCTTATAAATAAACAAACAAAGAAGAGTGTAAGATGAGTGAATCTAAAGAGGAAACAAATAATTTAATGTGACAGGCAGCTAATACATTTGAGCAGGGACATGCACATACCAGCTGAAGAAGATTCAGCTGGCTGCAATCAAAACCAATCAGCTAAAATACAAGCTGCTCGACTATATATATGGAAATGATAATTTGAACAGACCACTCACATCTACAGCATTTGTTCCTTTATCCATCAAATCTAGTTTTGTCAAAACCCCAAAAGTTCTTTCTCCTGCATTGAATATTCAAGAAAGTATATACATATTATTCAAACTAGCCATATAAATCAAATAGGCCAAAGTAACTCAAGTGCTTCATTACTGTAAGTGGAATTGAAAGAACCAGCAGTGTACCTGCTGGGTCCACCTCCCTTGCAAGCTTGATGGCATCAGAGGTTGCTATATCTTGATTGGCTGGTGTGATGGCTAATATAATGCAATTTGGCTACAGCATGATATTCCAAATGATTATTAGGTAAACACTACTATAGCATTAAATATATGCTGGGAAGCATCATGCAACCATTATATGCCGCCACTTCCCGATAAGAAATGACAAGCTTAATTAAAAAAAAGAGAGAAAAAGAAAGGTGCATAGTATAGTCAAGAGTGAGGTGCAAAGGTGCCTGCACAAAGAAAATTGAGACAGTGAAAAAAGACATGGTTACAAATGAGAAGCAAATTGTTACCTTCTCCACATAGGCTCGGACCATGTTCTCAATATCTTCAACGATACTTTCAGGCTGCCCCTCTGCATGATAAAGATATCAATAAATAACGATTGATTTTCAGTAATCATAGACCTTCAAACATGAAAAGTAACCAGTATCAACAGTCAACACATACCAACAGCGACTTTCGTCAAACCAGGCAAATCAATCATTGTTAAATTGACAACTGCAAGAAGAAAGCCCTGGATGTTAGGATGAGAGTACCTCAAATTGCCCAGAAATTAGAAAGAGTAACTCGTAGAACATGTAAAACAAATTCACCGTTCAGCCGCATGCCATATGAAAATAGATGAGTAAGTTAAAAAAAATTAAGATAAGAACCATAACAGAAAAGCAAAACACCGAATGCAAAAAAAATATATATTATAACAATCATGCAGATTGGTACCGTTTGGAGAATAAATGCTGAGATGAATGGGCACAGGGGATATCTGTTTTGTCATCCCTGTAATTCTATCAGTTTCATCTTGTATTTCCTTGCGAACCACAGCTGCACATCAACATCAGTATGAACAATCACTTCACCAGTATTAGAGGTAGTAACAATTTGAAACAATGATTATTTTTTAAACTTAGTCACTTCAGTTCTCCATGTCAATGACAGCCAATCATGCTTGACAATCGTATGTTACAGAGCTTTAAGTACCAAAATCGGTGAATCGCCTTTTGGGCATGTGAAGAAACTCTGCATACTCATGTGTCCCTTCATCAGTTTTGTGTAGCTGCAACACCAAAGGCCTTCTTGTGACAATTCCTGCAGGTCTCAGGACAATCAACATTCTGAGGTAGTTCAAATTAGTTCAGTTGCTCAGAGGCAGACACTCACCAGATCCTCGCGGCAGAAAATCTCGACCCACAATGCTCTCTAACACAGAAGATTTTCCAGAACTCTGTTTGCAGTTTGCACACAGAAGAAAAATAATAATAAAATAAAATGAACTAAAACAATACTTTAGAATTGACTGAATTTTGAGCCTTAAGGGCAGCTACAAAATAAATTTTAATAATTAAATGAGAAAAACGGATATACCCGTCATGGTACACAAGATATTTCAGGGTTTCAGGATTCAAAGTTTTAATATTTCAGGGTTTCTAAGGTTGGGGGTTGAGGGTTTATTATTTTAGTATTTTTAGGATTCTAGAATTGAGGGTTTTATAGCTGTGAAATGACGTCATGTTGGAAGTGTTTGCAAACATAAAAATCACTAAAAATATGAAAATTTGAAACAAAAAAATCTTTAAAACCCTAAAACAAAAAAAATTCAAAAACTTCGAAATCCTAAATGTCATAAAAATAATCTAGAACAGCAGTTAGTATACTACCTTATATTATCCGCTAAGCCCGAATTTAAAATATATAAATAGAATTTAAAAGAAAAAAAAAAGAAGACTTCGAAAACGTGAACATCAAATCAAGCAGTTTGAATCACTCCCGGCCGCATTTCGACTACCCATGGCTCCCCAATTCATCCGAAAACCTCTCAAAAACCTAAACCCCTTTCTCTCTCACACATCACGTTCTCCGACTGCGTAGAAGAAGCGACACACGTGTGTGAGATGAGGTGAAGAAGAGCATGACCTGCCCGCCTACAACAGCAACGGAAGGCAGAGCCTCCCAGAGAGAGGAGAAGATGGTGTCGACGCCGCCGTAATCGCCTAAAACAGTGCAGGCCCGCTGAATACGGTTAACCAAGCCGATCAAGCTCTCCATAGTCGTCATGTCACTGTTTTATGCTATTCGCTGCTGCAGCAGCTGAAATTTCGAAACCCTAGAAATCAAGGTTACAGTAAGAAGAAGGGGCGATGAAATTGAGCGGAATTGAAACTGCTTCGGAGACGACGACAATGGGATTGGGTGTCGGATTTGATCGAAATTATAAATTTATTCAGCTGCTTGTGGAAAAGTATAATTGAGAAATGCGTACCGTTGTCTGGTTGGTTCGATGGCAGTCAACGGCATGCTCAATGCCAAATTTTGAATTTTGAAAATTAAGCGATGCGAGTGCCGCTCGTGAGTCGGAACTTTTAAAATTCAAAAAGTCGCAGCTTATGAATTGCGATAACAATTATCAATCATTTTAAAAAAAATGCGATGAAAAAAATTGAACTGATTTTATTTAATAAAATTCATCATTACATTCTAAAATTAATATTATTATAAGATATAGATTTGTGTGTGACAATTACGTCGTTTGGTTATCAAAATAAATAATATCGTTTTACGCACATAAAGAAAGCGATGTTTTTTTATAACCAAACGACGTAATTTACACACAAATCTAAGTCTTATAATAATATTAGTTTTGGGATGTAATGATAAATTTTATTAAATAAAATCAATTCATTTTTTTTTCAACGCATCCATTTTGGAAATAGTGATAGTTCTAACTGCAATTGGTTAAGCGGCGGTAGTTCATGACCCCTTTTGGGTTTTATCTCTTTCTCTAAATGTTATGTGGTTTGGTAAAAGTTTGAGAGAGGAAATTTTGAGTATAAATTAAAATTCATTTTATTCACTCTTTTGTTTGGTTTTATAAAAATATTAAAATATTATTTAATTTAAACAACTTTTCTTTTTATTTTCATCTAATTTTCATTTAAATTTTCATCCTCAATTTTCCTTAAACCAAACATAGAACTTCATCTCATTTCCCATAAATTTTTCTTTCCTTTAGGTGTGTCTGATTTAGGAAAAATTTGGTGGAATGTAAAATTTGAAAGAAAATGGGAAAAAACCCTTATTTGTTTAGAGAAAATAAGGAATGGAAAATTAGTTGAAAATTATATGAAAAATTAGTTAAAAAATTTTAACAAAATAAAGAGTATTTTACTACTTTACTATGCATTTTTCACTTCTAACCAAACAAAGAAAAAATATGATAGATTCCATAAGAAATTCATTTTTCACCAAATTTTTCCTAAACAAAACACACCCTTAGAGATTGGTTGCTTTAGGGAAAATTTGAGGAAAATGGAAAGGAATTTCTTGTTTGGTTTAAAGAAAGTAAGAAATGGAAAATTAGTTGATAAATTTTAACAAAACCAAAATTATTTTACTACTTTTCTATAAATTTTTCACCTCTAACCAAACAAAATAAAATATGATGGATTCCATGAGAAATTCACTTTTCTACCAAATTTTCATTTCTCTCAAATTTTCCCTAGACCAAAGACACTGTTAATGTATTCCTAAAAGAAATACAAACATAGCCTGATATTTATGGATTTTTTGACAGGTTTTTTTTTTTTCTTTTGGTTTCTTCTTGTCACTTTGAACATCCAGCTTTTATTGATATTAGATCTACTTTAATTTTTATTAGATCTTTCAAAAACATAAAAGTGATTATATAAGATGTTTTTTTCCATCAGATGTTTGACTTTGAGCTTATTATGAATGATGATAAAAAAAAATTACTTATTTTCAACCGCATTAAAACCATTAAATGAATATGAACATGAGTAAAATGCGCATCAAGTTACTTGAAATGAATGTAAAACGCATAGTCACTAAAATGACTATTCAACTAAATATTAAATTCATTCGCAATGAATTTATTCGAATTGAAAAATTATCAATTTTATGTTTAAATTTAAAAAAAATGCATAAAACCATTCAAATGAGTTTGGCCATTTGGTGCCCTTTGTAACTATTTAAATTACAATTAAAGCCAATAATATAACTTATTAATTACAACTAAGTTCTCATTCAAAATTACATTATTTTAAACTAATTTTTTTCTTTAAATTTTATTTTTTACTAATTAATTGATTAAAACCCCATCATTAAAAGTTATAACATTTTGGAAAATCCAGAGGATCAGGATAGCCTCTAACTGGGGCCATTCAAGCGCAAATTCTTGGGTGCACTGAGAGCACCCATCAACAACGTAGTTTTGATTCGTTTTCATTAAAATACTTCTTCCTATCTCAAATGAACAGTAAAAAATAAATAAAAACTTAGAAAAAATCAGAAAAATTAAAAAATATATACATTATATTGATTTATAAAAATTCAATAAAAATTTTATTAAATAAATTGAATATTTTATATTAATGTTCATTTAATTTTAACTGGATGATTAATTCATCATATGGGCCGATATGTTCATCAGATTTGATTAGGGGTGAAAATACGGTTAATAACCGACCAAATAGGAAATTCGGTTAACCGAACCGGTTAACCGACCGAATAATTCATTAACCGTTAACCGAACCGAATTTTCGGTTAACCGAACACTCGGTTAACCGAAAATTCGGTTAATCGGTTAATTTCGGTTAAAATTAACCGGTTAACCAAAAATTTGGTTAACCGGTTAATTTTAACCGAAATTAACCGAAGCATTAACCAAATTGTCAATTAATAAACTAAAAAAATCCTGTTGCTGCTGTTTCACCTAATAACCAAATTTTAGACATACGATATATAAAATTATATCCGCAGAGAAGCCCGAGTAAAGGTCGCGGATATTGGAGATATGCTCGGGACCTGGGACCTGCCGCCTGCCGAGGTGACTGCTCAGGACCTGGGACCTGCCGGGGTGACTGCTCGAGGGGGGACTGCTCGGGACCTGGGACGACCGGACGACGCCGCGCGACACAACCGGTCCTCTCTGCGGTTCCACGCGACCTAGATCTGGCAAGGCGGCAGCCCTAATTCATTGCTCAGTTAGCCGAATTGGGCGTCAAGGACAACGCGAAGGCACGAGATGGCCGAGGACGAGCGGTCGAGCGCCGTGGAGGAGGGAACTCGCTGGCCGAGGATGAGCTGTCGAGACTCGAGCGCAACACCACACCAGGCTGCAGGCTCGCCACTCGCACGAATTAGGTTAGAATTAGACTGCAAAAATCAAATTTATCGGTTCGGTTAATCGGTTAACCGAATCCGAAAATATATTTAACCGTTAACCGAACCGAATTTCTCGGTTAACCGAATTTGGTTAACCGTGGTTAATTTTAACGGTTAATTTAATTCGGTTAACGGTTAAAACCGAATAGTGAACACCCCTAGATTTGATAATATGTTCATCAGATTTGATAATATGTTCATCAGATTTGATAATATGTTCATGAGATGAATAAATTATTTTTTAATGAATATAAAAATATAAATTTGTGAAATAATTATTTTTATTTTTATTTAAACTTTCTTTTAAATTAAACTTTTAATTTTTTTTTCTGATTTTTAGTTTTTTTCTTATTTTTTTATTTTTTATTTAATAAATAAGAGGGTGTATTAATAAAAACGACATAAAACGGCGTTGTTTTGGAGCGAGAACACCCATTTAGATGAGTGCTCTCGGTCCACCCATGAGTGATTGTCATTCACGAGGCCACGCCACATTATTTTGTAACAATGTTAATTCCCATTTAATCTCATAAATATTTTCACGTAAAAATATTACATATTTCAACCGCTTAATCATAACCAAAAGATTGATATCACTTATAAAAGCAGCACACTAAGATAAAATCGTCATTGTGTTGTCTTATACGAACAATTTTATATGTTCCTGGCTCACTAACATGCAGTAAGTTCAGAGTCAAACCACAGAGACTGAGTTTCTGACACATTAATAATTTTACAATTGACAGATAAAAGTAAAAATATCAGTAGATAAAATGTAATTTAGATAATTTGACTTGTGGTATTGTTGATCATTGATGCTAATGATAAAATTTTATTTATTAATTACATTAAGAAAACGTATATGCACTTATCATCCATAATCAGGTGACGATTCATATACAGTTACTCCTCTACATTCATCATACCATTTAGTCAATGATATGAACAATATATGTCTAACATGATTTGATTAGATTGTCAGCATATCAACAAAACATGCAATTGAGCTACTATGATAGGGAATTCATTCTAGGTTATTAGCTCAAGCCAAACGTACAGTATGTTTACTTTACTACTTCTCATTTAGTTGGTATTGGCCAAACTTTTCATAACTAAATCAACGGTAAAAATTCGTGCAACAACACAATACGTTCATTATAATTCTCATGCAACAACACAATCATTCAGGTTAAGCACGGTAAACATAGCATCATAACTAGAATTTATTAGGCACAAATATCTTACAATAATTGTCACAAGTCACAACACCTGAACTACACAAGGAATTTAGTTACACATAGTAATGGAAAGATACATAGTAGAATTAGTAAGAACAATTCTTCAAACTCTCTATATATATATATATAGAGAGAGAGAGAGAGGAGGCTCGTGTATGGTATATTGAGGAACACTTGAAAGAGGGGCGAAGACCTACTTATATAGGTGTGAGTGGCTTACAACTTGAGCAATATGATATGTGCGAATTTGATGATTATCTTCTAGATACATTAGGATTCGGACTTGTAGGATAAAGATGAATTATATTCGGATTAAGAGTCAAATTAAGAAACAATCTATTTACCAACTTTGTCTGTAGATCAGGCGGAAATCCGTCGAGAAGTAAGCATTAACCCCTCTTAAAAATTAGAGATATTTGTTTCCTCTTTCTGTGACAATTTGAATCACTCAAATCATACTTCTTGTCTGAATGTTATGGCCCTTGAAAGTTGTTAAATTCTGTTGACTCGAGATTTGGAAACATTATATGTCTCGCACAATTTATGCTCTCCCGAGCGCTCAGCATGTGCGTGCAACCTCTGTTAAGTGAGTGATTCTTGCTCCCTTCTTCTCACGCCACATGTATCTTCCTCTCCACGTCACTACGCACGACTCTGCACTCGACTAGATAATGACTTTTAACCTTTAATGCGATTTTATTTGTCTTTTGCTCTGAAAACTCTTCTTTGAGCATGTTTTCACATTAAGTCCTAAATTTGCTATGAAATATGAAACATATCTAAAATCATTAAATAACACTCTCAAACAATTAAGAATTAGATGACTTAAGCATATAATAGACTAAATGATTTGTTCTCATCAGATTCCCCACACTAACTCTTAATCGTCTTCAAGAAAGCAATAAAAATATAATGAGTGTAAAATTATTCGGTTCATATATGTGTAATTCAGTTTTAAGTATCCTTACCTTGTTATCCATTATCCAAACTTGCAACACAACTCACATACAACCATCTAACAAATAATCATGATAAAGGCAAAGTCATTAACATCAACTTTATTTATCTACATTTACGCACATGCCTTCGAATGTATCAGCTCTTTTCAAGAAAAACTAATAATGATAAAGTTAAAGATATGAATAAGGAAAAGTACATCTTACTAGTATGTACAAAAAACATTTATCCTTCACCAAACCGGGAACAGGTGGATACCCAAACCGTGGTCTTGCTCCACATCAGTGGATATCAGTTGGTGGCTTAGAACACAAACTCATATTTAAAGGAGGTAGACAGTTTAACTTTTTAGTTTTTTGAAAATCTAAGATTTTTTCCACATTTCTATCAAGCATAGCTTTATTATTTTTCTCTTTTTTACAATTATTTTCAACTTTCACTCTCTCTGATTTTTTATAACCATTGGGATGAGAGGTATATTTTTCTATAAGTCGTGATTTCACGTCAGAATAGATCTCTCATATAGCACAATTTTAAAAATATTTTTAAAGGCAAAAACTCATTGGCAATACTCAAGCCAAGTTATTCAAAGACAAGTCAATATGATCTAACAAGATTTTTCAAAGCTCTCCAAGATTTCAAACCAAGTCAACTGATTAAATAATAAAAATTCATCAAAATATGCATGGAATCAAATTACTTGAATGAAATAGTAAACATCTAGCAAAGGTCAAATTTTTTTAAAAAAATTAAATTGTATCATGTTGTGAGATTTGACTAAAAAAACATAAAAGTAATGAAAAGACTAGAGACTCTATTAAATAATAAGTGATGACTTCTCACTCCACACTAAAAATCAATTGTCTCCTCGCGGTCATAAGCATATATGTAACGAAAGAAAATAAACAGGAAATGAAAGAATCTGGAATCGCAGTCTGATCAAACTGAGCTCCTTAGCCTTGTGTTGACTGGTTAGGTCGTGTGCGCCGCTTTTCCTCCTTTGCATGTGATTGCTCTAGGAAAGTCCCACGAGGTGCATTTATCTTGCCATGCACGCAACAGTTGCCTACATGTGAGTAGCCTGATCCCGAAACTTCTAATTTTGACATTCTCCTATGAAATCCCCACGTTACGAATTTATTGTTTTAAGGACTCAAAGAAATAAAGTGTCAGTTGATAATCACAATAACAACTCTAAATAACTAAGATAAGTAAAATAAAATATCGAAAGTAAAATCGAGTTGATAAGAATCCTTATTTAATGTCTTAGGCACCATGATCGTGTCAAAGTGGCTGAGCTTCTTCCCATGACCACCATCTCGGAATCCATCCATATGGCTTTCGTGGTGGTAATTGCTTTAATAATACATCATATGTATTCTCATCATCTGTACCGACATTAGTTTCAGCTCTTGTAGTTACGCTAAGCTCTCCAAGGGTAATGTGCTGGAGAGCTCGCTCATCCTTTTCATCCATCTAAAGTATATGAATTTCGTAAGAAAAGTCAAATTATTCACTCGAGCCTCTGGAATTGCCAACTTTAGAGGACCTTGTAGACTTGGAAGAATGAGATCATGGTTCAAATTATCAGCCCTTAGAGTTTGTATCTGAAGTTTATCATATTCTAAAGGGATAGGCTCAAAGAAGTCGTCCAAATATAGCTCAGTGAAGATTAACCCTTTTTGGAAAGCCTGCTCGTCAAGTAGTTTCCACTCTGCGTGCGGTGTTGTGCGCGAATAAAAGATTTCTTCATACTCTGGAAGATTTCCAAATTCTTCCTTTTCTTCACTCTCATACTCTGCTGCCTAGACTATTAATGGAACTATGTAACTATCAGAGTTACCGCGAGGAACTATGTCAAACATAACAGACTGCTGCAAACTCCTCCAACTTATCTTCATCATGGTCCAAAGTGATCTCTTCAAAAATCTTCTGAACTATATGCTCAATGGTATCCATGGAATATATGGGCTCGTCGAATGATGGGTACTTCATAGAATCATAGATGTTGACATGTACGATCTCATTAGATTTAATAGATAAATCCCTGCTGGCCACATCTATCATAATTGACTCATATTGATGAAGGTTTTGGTTGCCTCAAGAACCAATTTATTCTTAAATATGGATAATAATGTCTTACTTGAGTCCGCTTGTGATCAATGGAATTTGGTTTAAAGTTAACTAAGACTAAAATTATAGAGTCACGCACAATCAAGTGACGGATATCAAATGAAGTAAAAATCAAATAAGTTTCTATTTAGATAAGATTGGTATATATAGAAGCTTGATGCTTCTATTTCATGTGATGTTACAATTGTGTTATTTGCTAATAAGAATAAACTAGTGTGAGTCAGTTAGGTTTCCTACGAGGAGCTAGTACTTCAAGAAGGTGTGGTACACCGGTAGAGGTGCGACAATTGGCCTACTCATCAAACAAGGCCAAATGAATAAAAAAGGATAATAATGTATTACCATTTTTCTGTTTTCTTTTTCGGTTTCTCAATTATGTTCAAGACTTTTGTGTAGGAGTTTGGAGATGACTAAATTAAGAAATACATAATCTGGATCAAGATCGTTATCTGGTAACTTGGATTATTGTAAAAGCCGTGAAATTACTCTTGAGATATTCTAGATCTTAGTTTATGCCTTGTGGTTCGAAAATCCAAATTATATTTGGTGTTGATGATTCCCAATACATTAAGTACTCTAACCCGTTGTCTTTTACTTCAATGAACATTAAAAAAATGCTTCCATATCTCTCTACATAAAGGGAGCCTCTTCTTGTCCGCAAAGTATTAAACAACACAAATGTGTATAACATTTGAAGGGTGACATACATGTCAGTCCTAACACCCACAACATGTACTGAACTTAGTTCAACTTGACTCCACACTTCAACTGTTTGCAACAATCGGGCATCACAATTTCGCAACAGGCCATGCAAAACTCAAGAGAAGGTCCTCTCTCGGTATCAACTCTATGCATCAATTATTCATCTCAATGGAGTATCATAATTTAACCGCACACCATTAAAACTCAAGATAAGGGCTTCACCCCACTGCTAGCTCAATGATTCGAACATCTCAAAAATTCATTGACATGATAAAGGTTTCAACCCCTCTCTTAACTCAAAGATTCAAACAAGTTAAGAAAGAAATAAAATAAATTGATCTTAAGTGTCATCCAAATTCAGTTCAATGTTTTTTCATCACACCCTTTCTGGAAATCATGGTAGTTTGGACTACAACTGAGTAAGTGATGGTAGTTCAGGACCCCTTTGGCTTTTTTCCTAAGTGTAATGTAAAAGTTCAAAATATAAAAGTTGACCTATAAATTTTGAACTTTGATGCCGCCACTTAGTACATTATACTTTGTACTTATTTACTTTTTTGAAAAAATAATTAAAAATATATCGAAAATAGGTTTTAAATTAAATCTTACACTTTTTTATAAATGATTAAAAAATATGGTTTTAAAAATAGGGATAAAACAAAAAAGGAGTCATGAACTACCACCACTTACCTAATTGCAGTAAGAACTACCACGATTTTTAAAAAAGGTGTGATGAAAAAAAATTTGGATTGATTTTCTAAAATAAAATTTATCATTACATATCTAAACTAATATTATTGCAAGACCTAGATTTGTACGCGAAATTACGTCGTTTGATTATCAAAATAAACTATATCGTTTAGCGTACATAAAGAAAACGACGTCTTTTGATAACCAAACGACATAATTTTCACACACAAATCTAAGTTTCATAATAATATTAGTTTTGGAATGTAATTGTGAATTTTATTTTAGAAAATCTGTTTAAATTTTTTTCATCGCACTTTTTTTTGGAAATCGTGGTAATTCTAACCAGAATTGAGTAAGCGCTGATAGTTCAGGCCCCTTTTAAATTTTTCTCCTTAAAAATAATATCAAAATAATTACATAAATTGATAGAACTAAAGATAAAAATTAATGAATTTGTTTAAGGAGGGGAGGATGTGCGTGTATATGAAAGAAGTTAATGAAACACGTGACAGATAGAGATTGGTTCATAATTATAAGCAGTTAGACATGCGACAATTTCTTATTTGCTACAAAATAACTCTCAAATTATCCCTATATAGTGAGACACGTGGCATATTTTGATTGAATTCGCATCTCTCACTAGCTTTGGAAATTCTTATTTGATCTTCTCCCGTTGATAGCATATACTTTATCCTAATTATAATATAATTTTCTTAACAATTATGAAAACTCAAATGCAGTATCTTGACTTCTATTATGAGAGGAAAGATGAATTAATAACCTGGATACAATTACAGATAGAAACACACCTTGCATCTATATTTTTAACTCGTCCCTCCATGGACCTTCAAAGTGGTTCACATCTCTCTTAACACCAAACAGAGCTTGCTCCAGACCCAATAATGTTACACATTACAACAAAAATTTATGTAAAGCTAAGGAAGCAGTGGTAATTTATGCAGACAGGGCAACCATCGCTGCAAAGTGCAAATTGGATAAGTGCTGAAGCAGGCCTGTTGTTTGATAGCAAGGAGACACTTCATTACACTAGGTATTATGGTAGATGATAGATTATGAGTTGAGTTGTTGATGGATGGAGTTAATCTTTCTTATAAACCAGTGTAGGGTATTCAGGACTCCACATGTTGTTCTTCACATATTCCACAATTTCTTCCTGCAGATCAAAGAAGGTGACGTATTTTAATATGCATCAGGAACAGATATCGAAACCAAGTTTGGTACTGATTGCGGAGCAGTTGTTTAGAGTAAACATATTTCATCAGGCAAAAGCTTTTTTCGGATGAATGTTGAAGCGCAGATGTGTGGTAAGCCATGCAACTTTTTTAGTCACTTATAGGAAGATGTTCAGAGTAACATGTCTAAAGCAAGTTCTAAATTGTGTATTTTTTTTTTCTTGTAGCAGATACCTGGCTGAGTTTGCTCAGTTCTCGAGCATCCATGTCACGGTATCCTTCTGCTAGGTCCTCTTCAATGGCCTCTTTTATTACAGCTGCAGCCACCTCTTTCGTTATATCCCGGATGCTGGACATATGGAAGTGTAACTAATCAGCTCATTCCAATATGGCATGAAACGAACTAATAAACAATAATAAAACAACTAAGTGGTACCTGGATATTGAAGGAAAGATGACCCCTTTCAAAACTTCATCCTCAGTCATATAAGCAGCAAGGCTGTATATAGAGGCTAATATTAGAATTCCAAAGGCAGAAAAAAAGCAGTAATGCAAATCTCAAGCAGCCAGCCTTAAAGTTGTGTTTTGATTTGGGGAAATTTTGAGGGAAAATAACTTTCACATGGAATCCATCTTATTTTCCTTTATTCGGTTAGGGGTGGAAAATCCATGGGAAAATGCTCAAACACTCTTTGTTTAGTTAAAATTTTCCATCTCATTTTCATACTAATTTTCCCTCCCCTAACTCTCCCTAAACCGATTCCCCTCAAATTTTCCTTTCCATGAAATTTTCCCTAAACCAAACACATCCTAAAAGCAAAGTAATCTGCAAGCAGAAACATTGAACGTCGTGAACGTACCACTCGGCTGCTGCCTGTAACATGCCATCAGAAATAATTCTGGACCCAGAAAGGAGGGTACCTAACCCTATCCTGCAAATGTACAGTGTTAGAGGGTCAATCAAAACATCAGCAAGGGAGAAAATTAAAAAATAAAACAAGATGCAGAAAGTACACTGACCCTGGGAAGAGGTACATGTTGTTTCCCTGATTGCAATGACCAACATGTCCATTTTCTGTAATGTATAATGGGTTAAAATTTCTTCCAATGCTTTAATTCTAATACTTGCAACATATAACCCTGAAAGCCAACTTCTTGTAACTTATTTACAAGCCTAAGATATAACTACTGAAATCGATCCTATACAACATTGAATAAGATGCAAAATTTAATGTGTCAAAAGATGAGCACACCACCAAAGCTATAGGCTCGGATTTTATGCAGGTATATGATGATCTACCCAAATGGCGATTACAAAGCAAGAGCATTACGTGGTCAGATTCAGATCCAGTAAATTCCAGTTTTATGTACAATTGCAAAAATGTGAATCGTAATCATGTTTGAAATTGATAAAGGTACGTAAACCAGCTAAGACGTTAGCAGTTGAATACGAAGAACAAAATATTTCTGCCCCACCCTCAGAAAGCCACATGTCTTATTTTATGATATGTGCGACCAGTTAGAAATAGGCACAGGTTACCCTATAGTTAATATTGTAAAAATGAAAGTTTATTTTGTTATGCATACGAGTTGCAACAATAGCATGCCAAGTATATGATATTTGAGTGCAACTCATGATTCAGGTTCCACCAACACCAATAAATGATATTTTTGAATTAAATTCATGGTTAGAAATACCTAGTACAACATCCTTAAAAGGACTCCCGCTAGCAAATACGGCATTTTCACCGACAATCGAGAAGACTTCTTCAGGGGTACATTCAGCTGTTAAAAAAGAAAATTATAACTCCTGTTGAAATTGAAATAGGCGAAGCATTTTAAGCTTTTAATTTCCATACCATTTTTAGTAGGATTTGACATAGCAAATATTGCAGGTCTTGTTGAAGTTGATTCTTTCATAGCTTCCAAGACCTAGATAGTTGACGATAAATAGCTATGATGGGGGGAAATTTGGAAACAGCATAAATATAAAAAAGCACCAATAAAGCCCCAAGTTTATATGCACAATCTGATACCTCTTTTGAAAACAAGCCGCCAACAGCAGATAACCCAAGTAAAACATCAGGTTTTACTTTTTTCACCTGGTAGTGCATACAAATAAAAAGTGTGAGTATAAAAGGGGACAGTCAGCTAAGTAACTAAAAATCAAAAAGTTTCTTAAAATTAATTTAATGATTTTGAAATTGACTCAGACAAGGTTTACACAATGATAAGAAGCATTGTGACGTAGTTTTCAAATCAATTTGAAACTCATAAGTTTGTTTAAATAGCACAGTCAGCACTGACCACATCAGCAAGACTTGCTCCTTCACTTAAACCTTGGCGACTAGCCTCTTTCACCTTCCGTGCAAATGGCAGTGCATCGGGATCAATATTTTCACGCTCTTCAGTAATCAAGCCCTGATTAACAAAGAAGGCAAAGTTTATTTCTATCACATGTTACAAAAGCATAAACAAGATGAGGTACTCAATGACCTTTCTCACAATTTTAAAGCCAATCATATATATCTTATTACTTCAAATATTAACATATGAATGTTACTATAGTGTGTGATGGCTCCTATTCAACGATACTTAATATTTGTTAATAAAATCATCACCACTTATATTCATAGCCATTCCTTGAGATGATCCTTACCTTTGCATCAACAACCCAAAACTGACTCCGTGCACTCTCAAACGCAGACTCATTGTTTCCTAACATCCTTGCCATTGTTTTCCTCGCAGCATTAAGAACTCCAATCCCAGCACTTGCAAAAAGAAATTCCAGTAGAGGTCTCAGTCACTCATAAAATACATTTGCTGAATACTCAAAAATTAACAGGCTGGGTTTAAACCTTCCAGCTCCAGCTACAACTATCTTTTGCTTTGGAAAGTCAATCATAGGCCTTCCCTGAGCTCTTACAGACCCTAACAGTCCAGCAATAGCAACTCCAGCTGTCCCCTAGATATTAAAAGGAGAATCTGTAAGTATGCAGCCAACCACATTTATGCAACAGTGTTCAATTTAGAAAGTGAGAAAGGAAAAAAGTTATATCGGCACACAGTCTCAAAATCTTAGCTCCAACTATAATTATCACAACATGGAATCTGGAAATCACAAACTTTGCCATAAATTATTATCAGGAGGTCTTCTGCAAAGGACAACAGTTTCATTTTTGTTTGGGAAATCTCGAGTGGGCATATCATAATAGTAACTTTGCAATGCAAGAATGTCAATTTTGCGACTATCATATTGCCCCAAGCATGCAAGAGAATGACAAGTTACGTATCTTGAGAAGACAGTCATTGAATTTAACTCTACCTACCCTAAAAGTTTAGCCAAGCATGCCCAATAAAAAAACAGAGGATATTTTTGCAAAATACTGGAGTAAAGACGAGAATTTGATCCAAAATCTCAAAATCCAAACGTTGACAGTCTGAGCACACGCTAAAGAAATCTAATATGAAAAGTTAACCAGCACTGCCCCTGTGAACTGACAAATGATCCCTACAATTAAAAACGGTGATAACAAGTTGAAAGAAAGTGTGTTTCACTTATCAGAGTTTCAGAGGCTCAGAACATGATCTATAACAAGATAAACCAAAGTCAACAGTTACCTGTACATCATCATTAAACATTCTGTAAGTATTTCTGTAACGCTGCAGTAACTTGAAGGCCCACTTGCTTTGGAAATCTTCAAACTGAGAGTGTTCAAGAGTTCGTTATTGCCACGACAAGGAAATGTAGTATTGTAATGTAAAGTCAAACTGCAGAATGACAGAAAGCACAAACAACAATTATCACCTGTACGATCACATTGGGCCACCGAGTAAAAACAGCCTCCATGAACTCATCAATGACAGCAATGTATTCCTCACCATCAAGTCTGTGTTCTTGCAGTCCCAGATCTGAAAATGATTAAATATACTGTTTGTCTTGGTTTTCGTTTTGTATTATTATTTATTTATGCCGAGGTAATAAGGAGAGCAACTTATAGAGATTCCTATCAGCCTACTGGCATCCACAAATTAAAGAAATATTCCATAATGAGTCTTTGTCGAAGTTAAATGAACATTATCATATAAGCTTCACTTGGAATTTAGAAACTGTATCCTTACACAATGGGTCTTTTATAAGTTTCTCATTGTTGGTCCCAACATCAATCATCACAGGGAGTACCTGTGATATGGAAAGCACATAATCAAGTCAAGAAGCTCGAGTAACAAGTTCACCCACAGCAATTTGTATAAGTAAACTGATTAAGACTTCAGATGAGTGACTAAGGCAAGCAATGTAATGGAAATAATTAGCTTTTAACAAATACTTAGAATATGTCTCAAAAGAATGGAGTGTCAGATTCAAATTATCTTCATTTACTGAATATATCAGCCTAGTTCCTAAGATCACAGTCACTTCCCTACGAAACATAGGAAGGACACCAATCATATTCGGTTTATAAGTAATATTAAGACAAAACAAATCTTGGGTCCAAACTACATTGCTCAAAGAAAAGAACTGAGTGTTCGAAATTGCATGTAAGTGTTTAGTAAGACGGTGAAGATACCCTCTGAGGATTTATCCCTGCAGCAGCAACATATAAATCCAACTTCCCGATGGCAATACCAATGCCCTGAACTCCTAGATCTCCAAGGCCCAAAATTCTACTTCCATCAGTTACAACAATCATATCTACCTGCCATAATATCAGATAATCAATTCTCACTTGCTTTCACGCTTGATATTTTGAAAAAAATTGAGAAGGGGATTTGTAGATGTGTAAACAACATCAAACGGATCACACACTCAAGGGATGTTGAAGTTCCTTTAATTGAATACATATTAACAATGCTGGCAATTGCGTTGACAACTTCTACAGAAACACTAGAGCAATGATGAGTATCATGCAAAAAGCAAAAAAAAGTATAAGTACTACTAAGCGCCAGCAATGCCAATATTGGATTACAAATGAATGATGTAAATTCTTCAAAAGACTTTTGTAATATAATTACTTGATCTGCAGGCCAGTTATAAACCATAGCCATCATTTCTCCACGATCTTCAGCACTGAAGTACATTCCTCTCGGCCTTCTAAATAAGCCACTATAGTTCTGGCACACAAGGCCAACAGTGGGAGTGTAAACTATTGGTGCATACTCCTCAATATTGGCAATCAAAACCTGTTCCAAACAATATAGTCATAACTCGAGAATCTTCATCATGACAACAAACTTGATGACGGTGACCAACTGCCCATAGAACATCAAGAACAACGATGGAAAACCCAAAGTCATCATCACTATTCAAGTGAAGGGAGTTTTAAAAACCTTGTAAAACATAGTTTCATTCCTGTCATGCAGCCGATTAAGTATTCGCCACTTTGCTAATGCATATGGGTCAGATGGCCCATCTCTTGTATTCACTTCAAGCCTCTTCAGGTCAACCACTATTATCAAGGAAGCTTGTCAGTGTTCCTATTATTTTCTGTCATCACAAACATTTGTAATCCAACTTCTTTTTGAGAATTTAGTGCAGGAGCATAATAAACCGTTTAACTTTTTTTAAAAAAACATTCTTCTCTCTCTATTTTGGTAGTTAATTCAATTGACTCGGCATGAAAGTCAAGGAATCAAAAATTTGGTATACTCTAATCTACATATAAAAGGTTCTCAGGAAGTAGATACACACAGGTATAACAGGAATACATAAATTCTGCAAGTCTTTCTTTATGAGAAAAAAATCATAAAACAATGAGCATGGTGGAGCAAATTCGGGAAAAAAAGAACTAAATATACTTCTATCAACGTATTTAGCTGAATGACATTTTTTTAACAGAAAAAAGTTACATAATAACCCAATTAGCATAAACTAAAATTCTACTAAACTCATTTTCTAAAAGTTAAATGAACTCCATTTCGAAAAACTAATAAAATACTACCAAGAGCTGAGCATACCAGATACATGATACCAAGTTATGTAATTGCACCCATAGGCCATGACCCTTAAATTAATTAGCTAATAATACCAGTACATGAAAAGTTATCAAATGATGGAGACGGGCTAGGAGTGAAGGAGCAAGGAACTGACTAAAGCGCTCAATCTGCTGCTCCGGAGACACCACATTTGGTGGAAGAAGTCCACGAAGATCAAGACGATCTCGCTCCGTCATAGAAAATGCAGTTCCCTGGGAACCAAAACTTTTTTTTTAAGAAAATGCAGTTCAGCTCAGTAATAGTTAATCGTGGCTCAAACAATATCTCACTATTTGACGACAGATCCGGATCAACATAAGAGACGGGTAAAATGAAGACTGACTTTATTGAACCAGGGATCGTGAAGGATGTCGAGACTTCTCTTCTGAACAATAGTGGGGCGATGGCCTTCGGTGGTGGTGAAAGGTCGTCGCGTCTGCGTCAGCATCGCGGGCGAGCAGTGGTTGAGGCGGCTGATGAGCGACGAGGAGAGTCGCCGCTGGAGGAAGTAGCTGGGCATCGTTTGGCGCGGGGCAGGAGTTGACCGCCGCTGAACGGCAATGGCGATCGGAGTTGATGATGATGAGAGAGAGATACTAATGGGTATAATAACTGCGTCTGAATCGTTTTCTCCTACTCTGATTCCGTCTTCCTCTTTTTCTTTTTCTTACTTGTGAATGGCGGAGAATTTAAAAGTCAAAGATGGAGAGCCTGTCGCATGTCGGCATCTATTCAATTTAGGGAAAAATATATAATGGGCATGTGTATCCCGTTTTAAGAATAGTACCGACTTAATTTGAATAGATTAAAATAAAATTAATATTAATATTTGAATAAATTTAATGAGTGGGTGGTTAATATTTTTTTAAAAAAATTCATGCAAAAAATAAAATTGATAGATTATTACTGGTTATGAAGATTAAGATAAAATTAATGCTGGCATTTGAACAAATTTAATGAGTGGGTGGTTGATATTTTTTTAAAAAAATTCATGCAGAAAGTAAAATTGATAGATTATTACTGGTTATAAATAATTTTTTTTATTAATTATGATAAATAAGTGAGTAATGTTTAATGTTTTAAGATAGTTGTTGATATTAAATATGCCTAGAAAATTGTTTGACAAATAAAAGTGGATACAAAATTCGATTAAGTGACATGTAAAAGAGGACAGAGGGAGTATGCCATTATTTTCAATTTATAATTATTTTAAATTTATAGATTGTTGCATAATAATTGAATTTATCATAACAAATTATAATATTATTTATTGTAAACATCTAACTAAATTTATATTGTTTTGTTACATTTTTCATTCAATTTTCTTTTTATTTTTATTTTTTTCAAGTCAATCTTCTTATCTCACCATGAATTTTAAAGTTGTTATTTTCATTAATTGAGTAATTTATATTACAACATATAATTATCATTTTCATTTTTTTAAAAATTGAATAGTCACAACTTATTTTCATTAATTACAACCTATATTTTGAGTTATTTGCGTTCAAATATTAATGCATGGTATTTTAAGCGACAAGTAAAAGAGGATAGAAGGAGTATATAACAAAATGAAAATGGAAATTATATATTGCAATTATAAATTTCTTAATGAATGAAAATAGCAATTTTTAAGTTCATAGAGGATATGAATTAAACAAAAAAAATTGAATTAAAAATATAACAAAACAATATAGTTTTAGTTAGATAATTAAAATAAATAGTAATCATAAATTCAATTATTATACAGTATCTAATAAATTCAAAATGACCGTAATTTTTAAAATGAAAGTCTTACACCTGTTTTTGCTTATCGCCTTCAATTTATTACACTCTCACATACATGCGTAATTAAAATTACATGCTTAATATTATTTTTATTTTCATTATGTAATTAAAAAATTATATAATTAAAATTTTGTTATAAAAATAATATTTAACCACATTTTATCTATTCAAACATAAATAAATATTAATTTTTATTATGTTTGAAAGAATAAATACAATTCATAATATATACATCTACTGTAATAATATTATGGTGTCTGTCGCCCTCCTGAACCGAACCGGTTCGATTCGGTTTGAAATCGGTCGGTTCGGTTTAGTTTGAAATGTTAAAAAATATTCGGTTTGAAATGTTAAAAAATTATTCGGTTTGAAACGGATCGGTTCGGTCCATTTTGAAATGTTAATGGTTTGGTTATGATTTCAAATTTTAAAAAACCGATAATTAATAATTTGATTTGACTTTTGATTTTTCTCGAATCGAACCAAACCGAACTCGTCGGATCAACGGATACCTTTCCTAATAAATCATAATATAGATATGAACTGTTTCATCTGCACGACACTATTTCATATCATAAAATCATAAATCATCCTTCCGCATTAAACACAATTAAGTACCGATTTAAACTTTCCATAATACTTTCATCTGAACTCCCTAATGTATTGAATCCAAAAAAGTATCATTTTACTTAATAAAATCTTAAATTGAAAAAACACATTTATACTTGATGCTTGTTTCTTTCTCGCTTTCGTCTGTACCACAACTCATTGTCATTTGTCAATCCACGTCATACCCCACCTTCACCGTTTTCCTTTCCTCATCAAATCAATAATATTTGTCTTCTCGATTAAAGTGTTCGATTTTTACACTCTACTCTACTGAAGGAGAGCATTGTTAGGCGCAAATTGAATTATCGAATTGATATAGTTTAATCAAAAAATTATAAAAATATTGATTAATTCAGTTTGATTAATGGAACAAAATTTTTTATGTTCGGTTAATTCGGTTAAACGAATTAAGTAAAAAATGAATTTATTAAATAAGAAATAATTTTTACATATAAATAAATCAATTTTATAAAATATATTTATTTTATTCAGTTAATTTGATTAATTTCGATTAATTAGATATTTAACCGATAACTGAATTAATCGAATTATCAGTTAACCATATAATTCGTTTGTTATTGGTCAAGATTTTTAAGATTCGGTTAATTTAGTTCGGTTAACCGAAAAATAATTTTGTTCGGTTAACCGACTGATGCTCTGCCCTACACTCTACCTACTTCCTCTACCCTCCTTTCGATTTTGTTACAAATATTTGATTTCTATTGGAGTTGAGTTACTCTCTCTGTCCTCTTTTACATGTCACTTTTTTAGTCATTTTTATTTGTCACTTAATATTTTTCAAAGCGTATTTAATATCTATAACTACCTTAAAAAGCCGAACATTAATGATTTCATTATCATAATCAACAAAAAATTAATTCTGCACCAATAATAATCCATCAATTCTACCTTTTACATAAATTTCAAAAATATACATTAAATTCTTAACTATTAAATTTGTTAGCATTAAATATCATTTTAATCTACTCAGTTTAATATTAAACGACATGTATATCAGATGAGAGTATGGGTTGCCGGTCGAGTTGTATTTGATGTGCTTGGAGCCGAAATTTTCCGGGTCCAACACATTTGAACTCTGATTGATTGAGTGGACTCATTATTTAAAACATTGTACTCCATTCGTCCTCTAATACATGTCGTTTAAGGTTAAATTGAATAGATTAAGGTGAACTTCATGCTAGCGGTTGAATAAATTTAATAAGTAGGTGGTTAATATTTTTTTGAAAAAGTTCGTACAAAAAGTAAAATTGGTGGATGATTTTATTGGTGAAGAATATATTTTTTATTGATTATGATAATAAAGTGATTAATGTTTGACATTTTAAGGTAGTTGTTGATATTAAATACACATTGAAAATTGTTAAGTGACAAGTAAAAATGGACAAAAAATTCAATTAACTGACATGTAAAAAAGAACAGAGAGAGTAATTTCAAACCTCGGCTTGGAACACGTCTAAAATAAAAAACTGAACATCAAAGTTTGGCATGAAGAATGATTTACGTAGAGTTAATGTGATCAGTAATTTCAAATGTTATTCATTGGATACGTACAGATACAGTATCCCTCTTTGATTTTGAGATTCGGAAACCATTTAAATGTCATTATGAAATATTGAAAGTTTTGAAAAATGCATTTAGGCTGTGTTTGGTTTAGTGATAATATGAGGAAAGAAAAATGTGAGAGAAAGTGAATACTCAATAAAATTTATCTTATAATTTCTTGTTAGGTTAGAATGAATTTTCTTTTTGAAAATGCTAAACACGCTTTAATTTTAACTATTTTTTATCTGATGTTTCATTTAATTCTCTCAACTTTACATCAACAAACTAAAGAATTTTATCTCTTTTTTTCACAAATTTTCATTCCTCTCAAATTTTCTCTAAACCAAACACAGCATTGGGGTTTTGACATTCATCGGAATGTGATAATAAATAGTGGCGGTTCCAGAATTTTTTTTCAGGGGGCAAAATTTTATAATCAAAATTTTAGTTGAATTTGAGGGGGTAAAACTAAAAATTTAGTTGAAATTAAGTATTAAATTTATTTTATATATATATAATTTTTTTACATAGACATAGATATTTTAGGTAAGATTCGGGATGGCTCCGCCACTAATAATAACTTACTCTCTGCTTTATTCTACTTGTCACTTAACATTTTTCAATACGTATTTAATATCCACAACTATTTTAAAAAATCAAACATTAATGATTTTATTAGTATCATCAATAAAAAAAAGTAATTCTACATATTAATAATTCATCATTTCTACATTTTACATAAAATTTTAAAAATATACATTAAATCTTTACATATTCAATTTGTACAGCCATTATCATTAAATATTACACTAATCTATTCAAATTAACCTTAAAAAAAAATATATATATATATAGGGGGAGGTTCCACTGGGAACCCAAAATAGGAGAGAACTGAGAACTTCATCTTGACTGTTGGTTGACAGGATCTAATGGTTGTGAATGGTGGACACGTGTCGTGTGTTGGGGAGGATGACATGTCATGTGTTGGGGGCAAAATGGAGAGAATAAAAGCACAATCTCTCTTCTCTCATACACATCCAAACCCACTAAAAGACAATCCTCTTTCTCCAGCAAATCTATCTCTCTCTCCGCAAACCTATTTCTCTTTCAACCAACCTCATTTCTTCCTCTCCAAACCCATTTTTTATCTTCAAATATGTGTTTGTGTTGTGTTTTGTTATTTTTAGTGATGTTTCTCTATTTTATACGTTATGTTTTCTAGGTTTTTTGGATTTTTAGGTTTTGAGGGTTTTCTGTGTCGTGTTTTCTAGGTTTTGTGAGTTTTCTGGGTCGTGTTTTTTAGATTTTCTGGGTATAAATCTGGGATTTTTAGGTATAGATCTGGATTTTTTTAGTATAAATATGAATTTTCTGGATATAGATCTGAGTTTTCTGGGTTTCTAGGTATAGATTTAGATTTTCTGGGTATAGATCTGTGTCGTATTTTATGGGTTCTGAGTCGTGTTTTTTGGGTATACATTTGGGTATAGATCTGTGTCGAGTTTTCTGGGTATAGATCTGTGTCGTATTTTTTGGGTTTTGTGTCGTGTTTTTGGATATAGATCTGGATATAGATCTGTGTCGTGTTTTCTGGGTTATGTGTCGTGTTTTCTGGGTATAGATATGGATTTTGTGTCATATTTTCTGGGTATAGATCTGGGTTAGATGTGTTTTGTCATCGTATCTTGTACTTTCTTGCGACCTGGTATGTTGTGCTTTGTGTTTTCTTATGCTTTAAAAATTCAAAATAACCTCATCCAAAGCTTAATATCACACAGACAAAATTCACACAAAGCCAAAACAAAATGAAAAATGCACCCAGATTTGAACCTATGAAAGCATAATATCACAAGTCAGAATTCAAAAATACAACAAAACACATCATACAACAAAAACACAAGAAACACAAAACACAAAACACAAACACACAAAGAACACAAACACCCAGATATTGTCGTGTTTTGTTTCTTGTGTGTTTGTGTTTTGTATCTTGTGTCTTATGTCTCTTGTGTTTTGTGTCTTGTGTGTTTGTGTTTTGTGTCTTGTGTATTTGTGTTTTGAGTCTGTGTCTTGTGTTTCTTGTGTTTGTGTTTTGTGTGTTGAGAGAAATGTGTCAAGTCATATAAGGTCATGGCAAGTCACGTAAAACACAAAACATAACGTACTAAAACTGAACTAAAAAACCCAAAACAATGATTAAATATATGTTTAGTATTTAACTCCAACATTGAACAAAACACAAAACACAACACGCAAGTTAAACACAACACACAACCCTAAACCCTAAATCCTAAACAAAAGAATACATCAGACAAAAACACAAGATACATCACACAAAATTCAAAAAACACAAGATACGGACAAAAAACACAAACACACAAAATACAAGACACAAAACACACAACACGGACAAAAAATTACACCATGAAAACACGACACATAAAACCCCATAAACCCAGAAAACCTAGATGTATACCCAGAAACCCCACATCTATACACACAGAACCCAATCTATACCCAAAAAACCCAGATCTATACCTAGAAAATCCAGATTTATACATAGAAAATCCAGATCTATACCTAAAAATCCAGATTTATTCCCAAAAAATTCAAAAAACACAACCCGCAAAACCCATTATACCCACAAACTCAGAAAACACAACACACAACTCCAGAAAAACCCAGAAACACAACCCTCAAAATCCAATATACCCACAAACTCAGAAAACACAACACACACGCAAGAGAAAGTTTGAAGCTTTAGTGTTTCAATGGAGATGAGTTTCATGGGTTTTGGGAGATGAGAGGAGATGATACGAGAGTGACTGAGTGAGTGAGTGGAAATGAGGTTGATGGATTTTGAGAGAGAAAGTTAGTGGCTTCTAGAGGTGCAAACGAGCCGAGCCGAGCCGGGTATCGCAATACTCGAACTCGGCTCGATTAATATATACATGGGCTCGAACTCGACGAGCTTTTATACGTAATGCTCGAACTCGGCTTGATAATGTTTTCTTAAGCTCGAGCTCGGCTCGCGAACTACTCGAACTCGAGTTAAATTTTGAAATATTAGAACTCGGCTCGGAACTGCTCAAGCTCGACTCGAAAACTACTCCAAACATAAATACAATACTCGAGCTCGGCTCGAAAGCTACTCGATGAAAAATAAATATAATACTCGAGCTCGGAGGGGTGGGGAAGTTGGTTCTAGCTTTGGGGCAGCGGAGGGACCAAGTCGCGGCGTCGTAGGCTCTGGTCGCGGCTTCGACCGAATCAAACGTGCCCAGCCAGACCCGAGTTTTCTTCCACGAATCTCGAATCTCGGCTGCGAATCTGCCCCACGGGCGCTTCCGGATGCCGCGGAACTTGGGCTCTGCGGATCCGATCTCCAAGGGGGCATCTTTGACTTGGTTTCCAAGCGACGCCACGGCTGTAGCGCCTCCTCTAACCTTGCCCATGTACGCCGATTTGGATTCAAAAAGGGATTTTACGGAGCTGGGGGTTGTGATACACAGGAGATATAAATGGGAGGAAAGAAGGGGAAAGTGGTGATGGTGGGAGAGGAGGGAGAGGTGTAGAGAGAGATCTGGAAAATGCAGAGAAATTGGTTGTCGGCGATTTACTATTTGAGATTTGCGAGTTGTGTTGGTGTAGGGTTTTTCGTTTGTTCTTGTTTGGCTGCGGGTATTTGGTTTTATTTGGCTGCGGGTGTGAAGGAGATCAATTCCTATATCAGTCTCCTTCACATCTGCAACCAAACAAGACCAAGCACCTGCAGCCAAACAAAACAAGGATTTTATAAAGTTTGAATTTATGTTGATTTTGACTGATTTTGCGATCTGGTTTTGAAAAATAAAAATACAAAATATCGTTATAAAATAAATATTAAATAGATATTAAATGAGTACTAAACGAGTATAATTCGAGTAATGAACGAGTACTGTTCGAGTATTAAACGAGTTTTTAACGAGCATGTTCACGAACATAAACGAGTCGAGTACTGGCTTGCTCAAGCTCGGCTTGTTTATTAAACGAGCCTAAAAATTTTGCTCGTACTTGGCTTGTTTATAATCGAACGAGCTTTGACCGAGTATTGACCGAGTATGTTCACGAGCCGCTCGCGAGTGTATCGGCTCGTTTGCACCCCTAGTGGCTTCCACTCACTCTCTTTCTCACATGGGAAGTTGGAAAAGTAACTTTCTAATAAATTTTTTTACCCACAACACCCTTCCACTCGCTTTTCTAGCAAAAAGTAAGATCTGATAATCACCATTGGATTGAAACGATCCTAAAGCCAGTACGGGGTTCTCAGTTCTCACATGGAAATGGGGTTCCCAACGGAACCTCCATATGTGTATATATATATATATATATATATATATATATATTGGAGAGATCCTTTGAGAATCTCCTTAAGTTGAGAACCTTGTGGACAATTCTGGACCAATCATTTTGTTTCCTTTTTTAAGTTTATTTATGATACTTTATTTATTATCTGAGGCTTTTAAATGTGACAAATATGGAAAGTGTAATTATTTAATATATTTAGTTAAGTATCAATCATGCTTTAAGATTTTTTATTTTTCATTGAAATTTTTTTTATAAAATTTTTCTGTGGGAACATACTAGTTTTGTTTAATCAATGTTCACCGTCGCATCTAAAGATAGTGAACATTTTTCATATTTTTTTGAGTTTTAATTTATTCAGATTTACTTAAAAATGTTTTCATTTTTAATAGTGAATATTTACTATGAACATGTTTACTGTAGAAATTCCATATCCAATCCATAGAAAATATCAAAACTTCAATAATTTTTAAAATTAAAAATCATGTTCATTGTTCAAACATGTACAAAACAATGTTCACTGTTATAATATGTACAAAATAATGGTGAACATATTAAATAAAGAGGAGGAATTTGAGGGGGTGAGAGATGTGACTCGATAGAAGATGTTGGGGAGATAGTGAGAAATTTGTTTGGGGAGATAAGGTTGGGGAGAGATTTGATGACAAATTTAAATATGTGATTAAGTGATTTGTTATTTTCTAGTTGAGATGGAAAGATTTAAAATATCTTACGTCATTAAACTCTATGATTAAACAGTGTTATAAATGAACATAAAAAAAGGAAACCATAACATAAAACACAATCGTTTTGAACCTTAAATGATTGGTCCATGTTAGTCCACAAGATTCTCAATATAAGGAGATTCACAACTGATCCACCATATATATATATATATATATATATATGGACAAGAGTATTAAACATGATATTATGAGACTTCGGATGTCTATTTTGAGCATGGCTGGGATAATTGTAACGGAGGAAGCAACCTGCAACTTATGTGTCTTGTGGATGATATAATGTAATACCCTCTGCAGGTGCTTGTAGAACGGGATGAGGAAGTACTTGTTCAAGATGAACCAGAGCATGGGAAAAAATACTACTCTCAAACTAAAAGAAACAGTGTTGGAAAAGAGTGTTGTACATGAACGAGATTAAGTTTATGTTTTGGAAGATGAAGATCGAGGGGAAGAATTAGAGGAAAAGATTAGGTCGGTGGCCAATGAAGTTTAACTGTGGGATGAGATGAGGGCGTTAAAGACAATAGTGGCAGAAGAGAAGTCTAGACTAATCTATGAAGATCTAACTTTGATGGGGATGAATAAGATGGTAGCAGGACCTTGATTTTTCTTTTAGGTTTAGAAAATATTTGGCGGAAGAGAAAGTTTCGGGTATAATGAGAATAAAATGAAATTATTGAAGAATTTCATTTAATTTAATTTTTTTTCGTTTTCATAAGAAAAATGTTAAGGAAAATACTAAGGAATCTATTTATTTTCCATTATTATGAAAAGTTTCACATAAAATGTAGAAGAAAGTATCAATCCTTAATCACCTTCATACATGATATAATATTACAAAATAGAATATATATTAAAATTTTGTATGGCAAATATTTAAATCAAATATTGAATAAAGCGTCATAAATGATATAATATTAATATATTAAAATTTATATGACAAATATTTAAAATAAATATTAAACACACCTTCATATGAGATATAATATTATATAATAATATAATATATTAAAATTTTACATGAAAAAAATATAAAAAGCCTTGCTTCAATCCTAGAGACATGATCTTGATCATTGGCGGCACAGGTCTTGTACTGAGGTGCATATTATCCAAGCTCTAGCGGCTGCAAGTAATTGTTATTAGCCTAGCTCATGTTGGAGTGATTCTGAAGTCTTGGATTGTAGGTGTTGGGTAGTGCATCGCCTCATGACTAACCTTAACGATGCCCTCCTTTTGACATTATTTCTTTGGTTCCTTCTGTTGGATCCTGCCATGAAGAGCACACATTAATAGTGTGCTCAGTTGACATGCATACATCACATTACTGAACGGTCATGGCATCCACACACTTTTGATTTGCACATCATGCCTTAAATTCTTGTATCTCTAAGTATGATTCTTCTGGTGTTATTTTTGAGGTGTCAGCCTTGTGCACTTTGTAAGTCTGATTATGGTAATTGAATAAGTGAGCATTCTCAACCATCACCTGAAGAATTATCCAGTCCTTATTTTGATATTTATTTCGGATGGAACCACGAATAATATCATCCAACATTTTCATCTCTTGCATTGTCATGCCCTCAACAAGAACTCGATTAGTGTCTTCTTGACAAACCCTTGGTTCTGACACTTGATAAGTAGGCTCATGATCAGCTCATAGTACTCACACACCATTTAATCTGGAAACTACTTTATCCCACATATCCTTTCTAATTTGAGTGGCCTTGGCAACTGGAAAATAGTTTGAAATTTTGTTCACGCATCTATTTCCATATTGCAACAGTGTATGTAGGCATGTACAAAAAAAATCTTTAGCAAGATCAAAAGGAAAGAAAGAGAAAGTCATTTTCTTGTAGTGCTTTAGGTCTACTGTCTAGTCAGTTTCATAGTGGTGTAAATTACATGAAAATCCCTTAGATGCCTCCTGACATCTTCTTTTGCCATCTCTCAAAATTTCATTAGTTGATGTAAACACCATCCCTAATTTTGAAATGAACCAGATTTTCATCCTTTGCAAGCTATATACATAACAATTGGTTTTCAAATGCCGAAGTTGTCAGCTCTCCTTATGTTCTCCTTCCAAATGGCGCTCGCGCTACCATCTTTGCTTTGCGTCTTGCTGCTCGCTCCTCCTCTGCTTTTCTCTAATGAAATACTCACTCTGTCCCTGGTAAAATATAAATTATTTTACCTCAAACACTAAATCCATAAACCATGCAGTGCATCAAAAAGTCCACACAACTGAAATAAGTAGCACAATTAGAAAACAAATCTTAGGTTTTTTATGAAGAATAAAACAAAAAAAAATCAACTAAAATAACAAATACACTAAATACATATGTTTGACAATGAATCCAATTTTCTAACATCGTCATTGTGAGTAAAAATTCATGTGATGAACCATACTTAGAAAAATATGATCGAAATATCATCACACCTTGTAAACAATTGCTCTTACCCTAATATCGTCATATCTTTTGGATAACAATATGAGTTATACATGTCAACATGTGAGAGGAAGCAAAGGGAATGACAATACGCATTAAGATAAGTGATAGAGACTTCAGTCTAATTATCTGACTCTAGCCTATGTAGAGTGTATTTACCACATAAAATATGCAAGACCTATATTTATTTACTACTCGTCTAATTGATTGTACCGAACCTTCACAACTAGATCAGTGATATAATGAATCCTACAGAACATATGTTGTCAGGCTCTGTGTTAAACAAATATTCTTTGAATGTAGGAAAAATCTAAAAGGAGCCATGAGTTACCACCACTTCCTTAATTATGGTCCGAACTACCCAAGGTGTCGAAAAGATACAATAAAAGATTTAGACTAATTTAGGATGCTATTTAAGATTAATTAGTTCAACACATTAAATACAAATAATCATATTATTTTTTTGAGAATTATGGTTGACTGAGTATGAAAAGATATCATTTTGTTTATAAATACAAACATTAGCATTTAATGTCATGACCAAGCGATGGAGTCTTAGCACGCATTTCTAAATTTTATGAGTGCAACTGTAAATCATATTTTAAAATAAATTTAATATTATTTTTCTAGCACACTTTTTGACCGGTAGTTCGGACTGTAATTGAGAAAGTGAAGATAGTTCAGCGCCCCTTTTAATGTTTCTTTTCCAACGTAAGCTTTATATATATACATGCAAAACATGAATTTTATTAAATAATAACAATCTCATGATATCAAACTCACAAAGTAACTGACCCGAACCGTACACATAAATATTTAACCACGTTTGTCCACGGAAGAACATAGAGAGAGGTAAGTAGAAATAATCATTTCAAACCTAACTTGTATCTGCATTGTGAGAGCCTTCACCCTTACTGCCACTACTACAGAAGAGGGCTTATTACCATGCTTATTCGAAGGCTTTCACCACGTTTCACATACGTGGTGAATACGACCGTCGTAATTGATAAAGTACAGAGCGTTGTAATAGGTATACCACCTATTACCACACTTTAACCTATTACCACGCTTGACGTATAAAGTGTGGTAATACGTTCATTTTTTTTAAAAATTAAATTATAGATTAATTAAATTCGTAATTTAATATATTTTAATTATTAAACAATTTTATAATATATAAAATTTTATATAAGCAAAACTAAACAGACACATCAATTCATGAATATAAATTCTAGGTGAACTATATTTTAATTATTAAAAAATTTTATAATATATAAAATTTTATATAAGCAAAACTAAACAGACACATCAATTCATGAATATAAATTCTAGGTGAACGTATTACAGATTTAATTAATCTATAATTTAATTTTAAAATATATTATAAAATTGTTCACAATTCATGAATATAAATTCTAGGTGAACTTACTCCTCCACAAACTTCACAAGATTCTTCGGTGCCGCCTTGTATCCAACGGAATCGAAGTAGTAGACGGTAGATGCTCTCAGAAAGATGACGGCCAGAGTCCAATGACACCTTCACGAAGAAAGTCAGTTACTTTCATAACATCAAATTAAAATAATTAATAAACTTGGAACACATGAAAATCACTTACGATGCGCCGGAGTGGTGCAACAAGAAGTAGCACATGGGAGATCCATATCTCTCTCCGAACTCTATACGCCGGTGTACATAGGCCGCTCTGATCTCAAAAATCGATCCAAACTCTCCCATACGGTTGCAATTGAAAAATGCAAACCGTTACTGAGACTCTGGGGAAGAACCTAGGAAATAGGTATCTGCATATACATACATTTTGTTTTTAGTTATCTATACCGACATAGTACTTAATTTCATTTCATTAGTTGTATTACGAAAATTAATACCTGATGTAAGCAAAGACGCATGGCTGGGTCAGTTGATCGACTTTCAGAAGATCGATCGCATCATCAACACCGAATGACGCCAAAAAGTCAAACCCGATGATATCTGACGTCAGAGGGATGATCAAGGGAGAAAGTCTCAGATAGGACCGAGCTAGCCCGAGGAGCTGCCTGGTATGGAACCCCAGACGTGGAAACTCCTCACTCCGAGAATCAGGAGTAGTCCTCTCACGCAGGTGTACATAGGCCGCTCTGATCCTCACACTACCAAATTTTAAATTTTTTGCGGATCATATTTTTACCGAAAAACGTTCAAGAAAGACCCGAAAATGTACATTTTTCGGGCCTAAATTTTACACACGAAGACTGTCCGTAAATAAGCCTGAAAAATAAATTTTCGGTTCTGTTATCGGATTTTTTTCGGGTCTCCGGGGAGGGATTAAAATACCATAAAATAGAGGGTCAATTGAGGGGCGTTTGCGGATTGGTTTCGGACTCAATTTTTCCGGATCATTTGAGGACTGTTAGGGGACCAAATTTGAGGGACATTTTCGGGTCATGGGAGTCCTTTTTCGGGCTTCCAAGCACAAACATTTGAGGGGAATTTTCGGACCTATGTAGGATATTTAGGGGGCTTCATTTTAGGATTAGTTTCGGGTGTTATTCAGAATTTTTAAGGGGTGTTTCTTGAATTTTTTAATGAATTTTTGATGGTATGTAATTCATTTTTAATATGGATGAATTGGGTTGTATAAAAGTGTGAGATATGTTCATTTTATGTAGATTTAAAAATAAGAAAATAATAAATTAATTCTTCATTGTGCTATTATATTATCTTCAATTTTAGATTTGTAAATTTCATTTTCACGGATCATTTAAAGTTTCACATCGCTCAATTATTTACAAAATTATATATATATATATATATATATATATATATATATATGTGTTAAATATATATGCATGTCATGTAATTAAATTAGGGGTTTTTAGTGAAATTAATGGTTTTTAGTTTCAAGTTATTAATAAAATTTGAGATATTATGGAGTGTATTATTATCAGTAATACCACTGTAATATGATTTTAACAATGAAATTATGATAATAAAATAGTTTTTCAAAATATTTAAGAAGTGAAAACATAATAGTTCAAACATGAAAACACATAGTGGTCACATAAAAGTTAAAACATAAACGAAATCAGCAATGTTCATGAATGCAGATGGGCATGCAGTTGGTGGCCTAATCTGTAAAGCCAAAAGGATCAGGAGCATCACCAGTGGCATCCTCACTTGGTGGATAAGGCGGTCCAGCATAGGAAGGTCTCACGTCGCTCCTGCTACCGGTCAGGAGGGATAAAATTCATTGTTGGGTGCGGCTCGACTCCTCATATGCTCGCCTCGCCTCCACACGTGCTCGCCTCGCCTCCTCATTTGCACGCCTTAACTCCTCAGTTGCGCGCCTCGCCTCCTCCTTTGCGCATGTAGCCTCCATCTTGATTTCCTGGCTAGCTTCAGCCTGTGCGCGAATCTGTGCTTGGAGCAGCTCCAACTGTTGGGTAAACTCATCGTTAGTCCTGCGCCCTAGATTAACCGACGAGCGACCTGTACTGGAGCTACTGAAGTCGGACTGGTAAAATTCCACTTGACTGCCAAGTCCTCTATATTCAGTGCCACTGTCATCAAAGTTTCCTTGAACTGTGGACCACAGCTGTAGCTCCTGCTGTGCACGAGGAAGAGACACAAAGACCGGATCAATCGCTGAATGGGCCTGCAAGGCCCCTTCCATCGATTCCTACATTGTTATAAAATAATTGATGAGCGGTGAAAAGTCAATCAGACTAATTTACTTAAAACCGAGTTAATGGTGGGGTATGTTACTCACAGAGAATTGTAATGCTTGTGGATCAACAATTCCAGTCTTCTTGTTTGTATGAGTGCAAACATAAAATTCGGTGGGAGGGACGACTTCTCCACGTTTGGACTCCTGCTCAGTAAAATGCAAATTATGTTAATGTGTATGTTAGCATTAATTATGTTAAAAAGTAATACATTTATTTAATAAATTATGCATATGAGATTATATCATTGTTACCAGTCTGGTGTAAGACTTGAAAGAAGGCTCGGACCCATGATGATGAGTGTAGGGCGCCTTATTCTTTCCTTTGGCACATTCTTTGCCAGTAGCTATCTGTTTAGCAAGCTTTTGATCTTCTCGTTGCTTATTGAGAATGAGTGGGACATGCTCCGGTTGAACGAACTAAGGCAAAGTGTACTCATCGACATCGTCCTTTCCCTTTCTGCGTTTTGAGAACGCATCAGTAATTTATTAGCAAAACCAAACCAAAAGAACCAAAAATGGTCTGAAAACCAACCGAGATAAATAAACACAGACCGACAAAGAACCGAAAATGGTCTGAAAACAAACTATATAGATGAGTGTTTTCGATGCATCCATGATTGATTGATGAATCGGTTTTGCTTAAAAAAAATATAATCAAACTAAATCATATGTATGTCAATTTTTTAAAAATTAATTGGTAGCTGAATTACGAACCTTCCAAACCAAATCAAACTTATCAATTCAATACGATTTGATTCAAATCATCAATTTTTAATATTTACTTACACTTGTAATAGTGACTACACAAAATCAAAACGCTAATATGTTGGATTGATTTGAAAGCTAAGCTCCAAAATGGTGCACCCTCCGTAACACTGTACTCCCTCCCTCTTTTAATACATTTTGTTTAAGATTAATTTGAGTAGATTAAAATTAAATTAATGCTAACGGTTGAACAAATTTAATAAGCAGGCGGTTAATATTTTTTTAGAAAAATTCATGCAAAAAATAAAATTGGTAGGTGATTACTGCTGAGGAACAAATTTTTATTGATTATAATACTAAATTGATTAATGTTTAATTTTTTATGATAGTTGTTGCTATTAAATACGCATTAATAATTATTAATAAGTGACAAATAAAAATGGACAAAAATATTCAATTAGTTGACATATAAAATAATTATGACTAGGAAAAAGAAAGTGAAGCGGAATATCTAGTGCTTCGGGAAGGAGATGGAAAATAAATAATAGTGCGGTTTGAAGAGTGTGAGGGGGTGAAGTATGATAATTCTCTCGATTAAATTTTTTTAATGATTTTAGATTATGTTGTAATTTTCATCTAATAAAAATTAAAAAAAAGGAAAATAAATAATGAATACTTCTCATTACAGTTAAAGCTACAGTTGTGGTTGGTCTCCTAAATTCTGCATCATCATCATCATCCTTTATTTCTATCTTTGACTCCCTCACCTCCTCCTCCATCTTCTTCTAACTCATTCTGTATGCATGTCAAATGAGAGTGCTGCTGTAGTATTATTATTATAAATAAACTCCCCCAAATTATCACCACCCAAACGCATTACAACACCAATGAGGTGCAAGACCCACACATCCGACTCCAGCAGCACCGTCGGCGTCTGCGCCACCTGCCTCCGCCACCGCCTCCTCTCCCTCATCGCCGCCCAATCCCGCAACCACCTCCACGCCCAATTGCTCGCCGCCGCTCTCGACCACCACCACAAGTCCGACTTCGACTTCCCGCGCTCTGTCTCCCCCCGCGGAAACAAGCCCCACGACCACCACGAGCCTCTCCCTCACCGCCGATTCTACCTCACCCCGCAAACAGCCCACCACCCCCCGACCAGTCAGAAGCACCGCGGCCGCTTCTCCTTCATCTCCAGCTTCTTCAGACCAAGATCCCACAAATCGGACTTCGATCCTCGCGAAACAACTCCTACCTCCTCCTCCTCATCGTCCTGGTTCAGTTCCATTCGTCGGAAGCACAAATCCAAAACCACCAACGGCGAGCGGCTGCCGCGCCGAGTAGTGGTGCTGGATCGGGGAATGACGCCGGAGAGAATGTCCTGCGCCGACGGCAGCGAGTTTGACGAGCCGAGGTTCGATTACTTCTCCGATTCGTGTAAACGGACGCCGGCGCGGAGTTCTAAGCCAGGATCGAACATTTCCGGAATGGCCTTCTGCATGAGCCCGCTGGTGAGAGCGAGTCCCGCTCGCTTGTGGAGCGTGTCGTCTGACATTGCCGGATTCCCCGGCGAAATCAGGTCGGTTGGGAATCCGCACCTCTCCGCTGCTTCTTCCTACTGCGCCAACAGGTCCAGAAAGCTCGCCGACTTCGGCAGAGCCAGCCATCACCATTGATTCCGGTACATGGTCAAATTACTATTTTGCCCCCTCTTTCATCTTCATCATCTGAGTTTTAGTATTGTTCTCCACTTGCTTATATTACGTTAAAGACAACAGTTGTATACGCAGCATAAAGGATAAGAATATAGAGAGCACATTGTTGGAAAACTCATCTTCATTTGCCCTGTTAGGTTGGTCTGGGTTTTACTCAATGAAATGGAATTTGTAGTGGTAGGGACTGCCACTGCCACCCGCATTAAAAACCAAGGGCTTCATCTTAATTGCTGAAGATGTGTTGGCTAGCCTTATAGATCTGTCTTTAATGAATTGGTGCAGTTGGGATGAGCAGTAGCTCACAATAAATCAGACCTTCTCTTGTCACCACAACAACCCATGTGTCAGATTTTTATATAAACCCCTTCTTGTGCGCTGCACTGCTATGCTTGTTTGTGGTTCACTGGTTTTGTAGTTATTAGAACCCTGGTACAAGTCAAACTCGTGTCCTAATCTCTGTATACGCAACTGGTTGGTATAAAGGTGAATAAAATACCATGGCTTTCATTGAACATGAATGTTTACTTACAACTAGGAAGCTTTTTTTGTTTGGGAGCTGACTTGGTCTTTCCGGTCATTCTGTAAGCTTAGATTCTACTGTATGACTGGAGTTTTGAGTTATTTATAATGTGATTAGTCCAAAAAAGCTGCTGGAAAAAGGGTGTCATGTTTGAAACCTTCTTCAAGTTTCAAAGAACCTTGGAATTCAATCAGTTCACATACTGGTAAACAAACACCTGTTCAGAAAAATAGTGCACCACCTGCTGCATTTATGTAATGGTTATTTATTCATATACTTTATGAGGTTGATTCTTCTGCAAAGCGCTCTTAGTAATACAGAGTACTCCAAACACCATTAATGTCATAGATGTGGTCGATTCTTCTGCACAGAATCCTGCCTAACACGTGTTTGGGGCTCCCTGTCCAGTCTGTATAGCTGCCTTTAAATTTGGGTTGTGTTGTGATTAAGGTAATGCGTAGCTGATTCACAAGCGGCGCTTTGACATTTCTTATATCATCCAGGTTGCTTAACTTTGTACTACGAATTAGAGTATATTACACTCGGACTACATTTCATTTATATTAAACAGGTTGCTTTGAGCATTGAATAAAAAACTAGGTGATTTATCACTGACGAATGATGAGGACAGAGATGAAATAGATTTCGACTATGAGAAGTTAACTTTCTCCTTCATAGCTAAACAAGGAGTTCGGTTGACATCCAAAGTCCAAAGTTGCGAGGGACTTTGTGTGAGTACCCTTGTGAATTTAGAAGATCAACAATGCTACAAAAATGGGTTCAACTGTTACAAGAACTTTTTGCATTTAGACAACTGTGAATCTCTGCAGTTTTCATTTTCATTCTGCTCCACTAGTATACTAATATTTACAGATACTTCATCCCAAGGACTGATGACCTACCTATATCAGTAACGATAATAAAGTGGCATTTCATATAAAAACAGCAGAAATTCAACAGAAACTCTGACTTCAATATTTATAGATATTTCATCCCAAGGATTGATGACCTATACCAGTAACTATCATAAGAGGTAGTATTCCACACCAAAAATGGCACAAGTTCACCAGCAGCAATCTGCTTGTCCACCGAACAGGTATTTTTTTTACATATTTCAAAGGTCAAGGCAGTGAGTACTGAGTAGAGGTGAGGTGACTTGAATGGAAGCATTAACTGACACAAGATGGACAGAAACTGTCTGGATATGAACCAACATCAATATCACATCAACAAGCACAACCTCCTGACTGTTGTTGCGACTGTGATGCACTAGTATTGGTGGACCTCAAGTTGACATCCACCATGTCTTCTTGCTTTGTTGAAGATAGTGTTTCCATACCTGGCAAGGCTGCTGCAATTTTCCGAAACAGTGCCTGCAAGATTGGTGGAAACCTCATCATACCCATAGTGCTCCCTGATTTGTTTGATCAAAATAATAGATCTCCGACCACCACAAGATATAAAGTGCATCTTCTTTAAAACCAGTAATCCTTTATTGCGCATCATCACAAGTGCAACGGTTATTTTGAGTATGTTGGTGTAAATGGACACAATGAATGTTGCAGCTATATACAATATGCGACCCTATGTATCTAGCTCATATTTAGGCTGCACTCTTCTGGGTATTAAGTATACTGAGCAAGTTATAATGCAACTATCCTCAGACGATAGCAGTAGTTTACCTTTATATTGAACCCAGCTTTAGCACTGGTTTCAATGAACATAACATTGAGTTCACGAGCCTTAGCTTCCCCTTCCTCTATTGAGACTTGTCTGTTCATATTATTCAAAGGAAAAAACAATTTTACAATAAACCCAAAACAAAATAAATTTAATTGGTGAGTCATTCCCAAGCTACTATACAATTACAGCAGCAAAGATCAAACTACCATCTTATAACAATTTGCCTAATAATTACTTTAGTGGACATATAAATCTCTGCTGGCCCTAAAATCTGTCATGTGGGATCTCACATATTCCAGGCGCAAGAAGAAGATAGAGTCTCAAAAAGACGATTCGATTTAGAATCAAATATTTTATAATATTTCTAGTGTAGGTTATTTAGATTTATTTCTATGTTTCGGTTTCTTAAGCTTTAAGTTAGTTTCGTTATTTGGAAAGTTTAGGTTTCCTATTGTTAGGGCTGGCTCCTATTTAAAGGAGATCCCAACCACGTATTCAGCAAGCAACAAAGTTATCCTTTACCCTCCTCTCTTATCATTCTCTTTTCTTTCTTCGTTCTTCTTCTTCTCGCCGGTCACGACTCCTAACCTCAAACCTTCCAAACTACATCCTAACACCTCGCACAGCTGCAACGTACGTCGGCCAACATCAAGCAACATCGTTGCACATAACACTTTGGTATCAGAGCCCAAGTTTCCTAGCCAACTAGACTACAACGGAGCATAGACCTCAATCTGATGGAAATCCTAATTTTGAAGCAATTCGACGAAATCCTCAAGCAATTGGTCAAGATCAACACCTTCATTTCAATCTCGCCACTGGGACCACCCCAGGTTGCGCAACTTGCCGCTACACCCGCCGTGGTGAACAATCTTCAATCGTCTGTCATCGATAGCGCGTGCCAAGTACAAGCCCTGGACACCACTTATCAGGCAGTTACCGACACGAAGTCTACGATTTCAGAAAGCAGCAAATCAACATTGCTTGCGGCACTTCCTCACAAGAATTTAAACCCCGTAGAGATGACACCTCGGCGTATCAGCACAGGGAATCTGGAGCTTCATTCTTTCGTTGAGGTTAAAGGGGAATCTGCTGAAAAATATGTGAACACGTGGCTTGAAAAGAAACTGGTGCAAGCTTTGGAGACAAAGTTAGATGTTCCAGGTAATCAACTCAACGTTCCTCCTTTGGTTGAGTTGATTAATGCACAATATGCCGATCCATATATGCTACCTTCTATTCAAGACTTGAGAGACCTAAAAATTTTCGGCACACCAATTGTTTGTCAAAATGCGTATGTTGTATTTTTCTCACATGTTGATGCCTCTTGGAGTCTGAATGAGAGACAACCCTACTGTCAAGGATTTAAGAATGGTAAATTTTTACATCTTGAGTTGGATAAGCCTCCTCCATCACCACCAGACCTTGCACCTGATGATCAATTTGATAGAGGGAAGAGGCAAGCATATACCTCAGCTACCAATTATGCTAGAAGATTGAACCTTGAGGACAAGGTTCTTCGAAGGAGGATGGAATATCATGTGGGGTCTCACAAATTCCAGGCGCAAGAAGAAGATAGAGTCTCAAAAAGACGATTCGATTTAGAATCAAATATTTTATAATATTTCTAGTGTAGGTTATTTAGATTTTATTTCTATGTTTCGGTTTCTTAAGCTTTAAGTTAGTTTTGTTATTTGGAAAGTTTAGGTTTCGTATTGTTAGGGCTGGCTCCTATTTAAAAGAGATCCCAGCCACATATTCAGCAAGCAACAAAGTTATCCTTTACCCTCCTCTCTTATCATTCTCTTCTCCTTCTTCGTTCTTCTTCTTCTCGCCGGTCACGACTCCTAAACTCAAACCTTCCAAACCACGTCCTAACACCTCGCACAGCTACAACGTATGTCGGCCAACATCAAGCAACATCGTTGCACATAACAAAGATCAAAGTAATACGTTCGCAATAAATTTGATATTTCAATTAGTGTGGCGACTGGCGACAGGTATTAATATTCAGTTGTAAAAAATGTGTTCTTTTTTCCATCTGTTATTTAGACTATTCGAATACCAAAGATGAACCACATAAGAGATAAAGTCTACACCATATATAATGGGGAGTTGGAACAAGGCTGTCCATACAATTTACTCTCTCCGTCCTCTTTTATATGTCGTTTAAGGTTAATTTGAGTAGATTAAGGTGAAATTAATGCTAGTGGTTGAACAAATTTAATAAGTACTCCCTCTGTCCTCTTTTACATGTCACTTAACCGAATTTTTTTGTCCACTTTTACTTGTCACGTACCAATTTTCAATACGTATTTAATATCAACAACTACCTTAAAATGTCAAATATTAATCACTTTATTATCATAATCAATAAAGAATACATTCCTCACCAATAATCATCTACCAATTTTACTTTTTGCACGAACTTTTTTAAAAAATTATTAACCACCTACTTAATAAATTTTTCAACCGCTAGCATTAACTTCACCTTAATCTACTCAAATTAACCTTAAACGACATGTAATAGAGGACGGAGGGAGTAGGTGGTTAATATATTTTTTTAAAAGTTCGTGCAAAAAGTAAAATTGATAGATTATTATTGATGAGGAATGAATTTTTTATTGATTATGATAATGAAGTGATTAATGTTTGAATTTTAAAGTAGTTATTGATATTAAATACGCATTGAAAATTGTTAAGTGATAAGTAAAGGTGGACAAAAAAATTCGGTTAAGTGACATATAAAAGAGGATAGAGGAAGTACTTCCGAATGATTGCAGAGAATAATCATTACTACCTTTTGTCAACTAGATCAGTTTTGTTCCCCACAATAACGATGATAACATCACTTCCTCGCTCAGTGCGGACTTCTTCAATCCATTTGGAAGTATTTAGAAAAGACTGTCTGCCTAAAATAAATACACAGTGACATATTTAGGCTATTTTGTTGTTTCATTGAATAATTGAACTGGCAGGTGAACATATTAGATTAGGCTTATAGAAAACTGAAAGCAACATACAGTCCTGATTGTACCATCATTTAATCAACCAGAAATGAGAACACAGTGTCACCTCCAAAATCAGAAAAAAAAAATGCAGAAAGGATATCTGTTCTTTCCATGCATAAGATGGCACCCTGAAAGTGAAATAAAGTGCCAGGGAGAAAAATGCGTACTTGCCACATCAAACACAATAACAGCCACAGAAGAATCCCTGATGTAGCTCGGAATAAGGCTCCTGAATCTTTCCTGTCCAGCGGTGTCCCTGTAGCCTTGCCATTAAACAAAATAAATGAGATATCGATTAAAAACAGATGAAAATTTATTGTAGTTCCCGAAGTCTAAAATGACATAATCATAACTGTGCAGTCCATGATGTAAAGTGACAGATACTGTTCTTTAAGAGATGAAAACAGTAGATTCCCAAGTTTTCCAAGGATATGCTCAAAATGTAAATGGTTTCCTTTGAGTTTATAGATGGATGGTGAACTATGACATTCAAAATCAAGTTACGCATTATCAACTGCATATGAATTTAAAAAAGTTGAAAAAAAATTTCAGGATGTAAGACTTTATGGCACAAATCAACTTATGTAGCAGAACTCAAACGTATACTACTGCGGAAGAAAGGAAAGCACTTACTGATCTTACCATAGCTGCAACCGAACTGTTCGATCTTCCAGGTACATTGTCTTGGATAGAAAATCAATTCCAATAGTAGCCTAAAAATATGTCAAGACACAAAACCAGATTCACTTACCAAAAGGTCCAATCAGCACAAGAACCTCTAACACACTTACTCAAACACTAGATAATCTCTATAAACTCAGCACATAATTTAGGAACCTGTCAGTACACTCAACAACTCATACAGCAGCAATCTGTAGTGTCTAGCCATCTCCAAATCCATCAAACTTCTAACGGAATCAAACTAGTTACAGTTCATCAGATTGCTAATCTCAACCTTGTGCAGGTGCACTAATCTGAGCTCACGAACAATTACACGCTTAGACTATCACGAACCACCACGAGATCTACTCTATGCAACCAGATCGCACCATCACAGCAGCAGCAAAGAGAAAATTTCGATTCGATCTACCTGATAAGTGTTGTCAAACTTGTCGTACATGAATCGAGTAATGATGCTCGTCTTCCCCACCGACTGATCCCCCAGAAACACCAATTTGTACTTTGCAAGAGCTGATACTGGCGCCATTGAAACGATCAGTGAAGAATCGACGAAGATCAAATCGAGGAAATTCAGACGAGTCAGATCTGTCGGAGTCGGAAGTCCCTCACGAAGATCACGATCTCGCTCGAGATTAGTATATGAATTTAGACGAGGGAGTTCGGAAATCGTTTTATCCTCTTTTCGAAATTAAATTGGTTTTTCCGCGTCAAATGGAAATTTCTCGCTCGGTTCGTCGGCGTCCAAACGCTGCGTTCGCAGGGAAATCAGCATCAACGTGCATCAAAGTTTAATAATGTCCAATCAGTGTGCAAAGGTTTGATTAATTACTTAATGAGTTTAGAGACAAATCTGAAATCGGAGAGAGGTTTGAGAGCGGAGACGCAGAGAGATGGCTTTGTGGACAATGAAGGCAGCGATGCTTCGGCACATGAGAATCCCAGTCCAAACTCTAACCGTAGCTCGATCGAAGCTCGGCGGTCCTCAGATCTTATTCGATTCCACCCGTTCCATGTCGTCTCACGACGACCATCTAAGCAAGGAAGCTGTCATCGATCGAGTGCTCTCGGTCGTCAAGTGCTACCCTAAGGTCGATCCGTCCAAGGTCAGTCGTCCACCGCTGCTGCTTGTACTTACTCTTTGTTGTCAGGTTGTTTTTGCTGGGTGAATTCTGATGAAATGTGCATTTCGTTCTGATGAGGGAAGTGTGTGGAGCTTGGCCATCCGATTGATTTTTTAGTATTATGAGTGATAGGAGGTGCAATGGTTTTCTGAAAGAAGGATAATTTTTGCGCAGTCATGCACGACAGATTGTGTAGCTGCCTTGTTTGATTCTGGTTAGTGGTTCATTTGTAATGTAGTGCTTTTTAAGCTACCTAACATTATCTGACATGAAGGAGTATGAAAAATATTTCTGTATTTTGGCCACAAAATAGTCTCCCCTGCGTCAGAACCAGTGGTACAAGAAGCAGCATATTGTAAGGATTCCCTGAACAATTATGGGTTAGTAGGTTTCTGTGTAGGGTGCTGATGTTGAATAGTTAATGTACTGAAAATATGAGGTTTAGTGGTGTAGCCAAGGATTCCTGTAATGGGGTGGACGGTGGAGTTAATGTTCAGGATATTCTTATCTGCTCTGGGTGTAAATGAAAACAGCTTTTTACATGGGCCGAAAATGTTAACCTACTATGTACAATAATGCTGTTTTTGTTCACTAAGAATTAACTTGTTGCCTTTGTAAGTATAAGAATTTGAAATTCACCGCAAGGCCCTGTTCTTTTGGACTTATCATTTAGGTTTGACCTTTTCTCACTCAATAGAACTTAGTTTTACTTTGTTTTAACTGAAATTCAGATATACTCGTAGTTTTTTACTAAAATTTTATAATTCAATTTTCAGTAATATATAAATGATAATATAGTTATCATTGATTTTATTGCCTTGCTTTTCTTGATCATTTCTGTGATCATGGTAGTGCAAAGAAATTTATCTTGAGCAGAACTGGATCATGGTGTAACTTAATTGAAAATAATTGATACTGAAAAAGAACAGCAAATCAAGTGCAAAAAGTATGGGGCCTAACTCTCAGTCTTACTACTATTCTCAGGCAATGATCAGGTCGAATAATCTTGTTTCTCCGCATATTTTTTTTAGTTTCCACTTTCCATGTAGTATTATCTTTTAAATCTTAGCCTACCCATGTGAATTCTAAAGTGTACATATGTCATGTTTTTTTCCGGAAGCCTTACATGCTGAATATGATCAAATCTCGTCTCACCATTACAGTATACATGTGGCCATGCTAGGAAACATATGACACCAAGCTTATTTGAGGATTGAAATTTGGCTTGTTATGTAGAAGTTAATTGTCACATACAGATTACTTATGAGTATTAATTAGATATTTAGCAAAGTAGTAGGATCGTAGTGTAATTTAGCAGTTTGGTTTCTTTATATTCTGTATTCAAATTAAGAAAAGACAAGTAATGAAGCAATAAAAAAACCCTTGTTTCTTATCGTCATCTTTGCCTCTCCTACTCTGATTGTCTTTCTTTCTTTACAACTCTTCTATTTAACCTCACTTCTCAATCCTTCCTTTTCTACAAAATTCTTGCACATAACAATTTGTTACCAGAGCTCAGGTTTCCTAACCAACTAGACTACAACGAAGCTCAGACCTTGATCTGATGGAAACCCTAATTTCGAAGCAACTTGACGACATTCTCACACAATTAGTCATGAGCAACACCTTCATCGCAACCTCGCCACTGGGACTACCCCAAGTTGCGCAACTTGTCGCTCCACCCCCACGGTGAACAATCTTCAAACGTCTACCATCGACAGTGGGCGCCTAATACAGACTCCTGACACTACTTCTTAGGCGGTTACCAACATAAAGTTCAGGACTCCAGAATGCAGCAAGCCAACAGAGCTGGTGGCACTTCCGCACAAGAACTTAAACCTCACAGAGATGACACCTCGGCGTATTACCATGGGAAATTTGGACCTTCTTTCTTCTATTGAGGTTAAAGGGGAAACCACTGAAGAAGATGTGAACATGTGGGCTGAAAGAAATTGGTGAAGAATTTGTAGACAAAGTCAGATGTTCCAGGTAATCAACTCAGCATCCCTCCTTTGGTTGAGCTGATTAATGCAGAATATGCTGATCCATATATGCTACCTTCTATTCAAGACTTGAGAACCCTAAAATTTTTTGACACACCAATTGTTTATCAAAATGCCTGTGTTGTATTTTGCTCACATGTTACTGACTCTTGGAGTCTGAATGGGAGACAAACCTACTGTCAAGGATTTAAGGATGCTAAATTTTTATATCTTGAGTTGGATAAGCCTCCTTCATTACCACCCGACCTTGATGATCCGTTTGATAGAGGGAAGCGACAAGCATACACCTCAGCTACCTAATTATTTTCAAACAAGTATGAGTTTATTATCAAAAAAACAAAAAAAAACAAAGAGAGAACAAAGAAATATGCTAGAAGACTGAACCTCGAGGACAAGGTTCTTCGAAGGAGGATGGAATGTCACATACAGATTACTTATAATACAGATTACTTATGAGTATTAATTAGATATTTAGCAAAGTAGTTGGATTGTAATGTAATTTTAGCAGTTTGGTTTCTTTATATTCTGTATTCTCAGTTACTAGTCAATTTATAGACGGGTTAGGATGTGATTTGTGAACTGGCTGTGTTGGATACAATATTTTCATCAAAGAACTTTTTCCTTTGGGGAATAGTTGTATATCAATATAATACGAGCGGAGAGTTGTGAACATGCTCATATAATAGCTGGAACTTCTATAGAGTGACTGCTTGTTTGATCTTGACCGTTTTTTTTTTTTTGGAAAAAAAGGTGATTTTATTTCCAAAAGATAGAACCTGTACACTGATCTCCTATGACTATTACACAATTGGAACCATGGGTTCCAACAAAACAATGCCTTAGCATAGGCAAACAAAATTGACACAGCAACCTTTTGGTAAAAAAGAGTTGCTGCCTACTGTTGAAGTTGACCGTTCTTTGTTGGTTGGTATATTTAATATTTGTCCGTTTATATGGTACTGTTAATCATGTCTCCCTGTTTGAATGGTATGCCATACTGGTGTGGATGTGATAATTCTATTTTTGGGAATAAACTTTTTTTTTTCTTTGGTGGGGTTCTTTTTACCATTGTCATCAAGTCCTGCATCTTTACCACGCGTTGTGTTGCATGTTAGGAAACAAATAAACTTGTGTATATTCTGATATATTTGATCTGGTAGAATTAGGTAGGGAATTAGGAACATATTTCGTTGCCAAAGCTGGCTGATTTTTGTTTCCATTTTTGTATTTTCTTTTGCTATATAAAGAAGAGAAAACACACTGAAAGCTGCATCTTCAGCAGCACCAATTCCTCACTCTATAGTTTTATTCTTTCATTGCACGCATAAACATCTTTTTTATTCGCCATTGTTTTCTATTCTGTAATGAATTGTTGATTATCCAAATTATCTTGCTCAGCAACGACCGCATTTGCCATTCTTCACTCTTTTGGGTAACTCCATCTATGTTAATGTTAAACTGTTTTGTTGCTACTTGTTGTGCAGGTCATGCCAGACGTCCATTTTCAGAAGGATTTAGGGCTGGATAGCTTGGATACGGTAGAGATTGTGATGGCTCTGGAAGAAGAGTTCAAACTGGAAATCCCGGACAAGGAGGCTGATAAGATAGACTCCTGCAATCTCGCCATAGAATACATCTACAACCACCCA
>NQLW01000037.1:3362459-3407348 GCA_002312845.1 Kalanchoe fedtschenkoi | reverse complement strand
GTGGCCAGCGGTTGCTACATCTGCTCCATAATAAGAATTTCTTGAACTGTTGCATTTTGAACAAATTCTACCTGAATGTCACATCCTATGCAACTATTTCAGCCTAAAATCGCCTGAAAAATATGAAAACCCATTAATTTAAACTATTAAATAATCCAAGAATCAAGTGACTTAAATATAAAATAAGTCATAATTGTGTCTTATTAACAATTTATAAAAATTCAGTAAAAAAAAGAAAGAAAGAAAAGGTGTAGAAGCTCTAATTGCTGCATTTAGTTGTGTTAGCTAGTTATGTGGCTAAGTGACCATGTTTATGTGTACTCTTGTGTCTCTAGCACATTCTATCATAGGGTCAGCATAATATTATCTTTCTGCATCATTCAATTTGCTTCTGGCTAACGTGTTACTAGCTTTTTATTTTTATTTTTCCGGCCTATTTATAGATCCACATATCTAGCTACAATTTAAAGGTTTATGAGATCAACATTGGTATCCATTTTCATATGTTTACTTTGTCTTGTTGGTTTCCATCACCACCTCCACATTATAATAAGAATTTGTAAGAGCTTGGTTGAACAAATTGTGAGTGAGATTGAGAGAATCACATTTGAGTAGTTCATATGGCATATTCTTGTGATATTCTTTCTTTTATTAGTTTTCTACTAACAATGACAGATCTATAGAGAATGTCGCACCACCATATTCTTTCTCATGCTAGGATAATCACACAACTCTTAGAGTGCTAAGTAAAATTACATACTGAAAGACTCAGATGAGAATGTGTGAGTGACCAATAAATGACTTGGTCAATCAGAGGCCACTCAAATTGACATGAAAAACAAGTTTGCAATTTAGATACGTTGGTCGGAGAAATTAATGCCACTATCGCTGCAATGTTGAGCTGACTTAAGGAGCTAAGTCGTCTACCTCAAGGAGTATACGTTCTAATCAGCGCACCAACAATGACTATGATCAATATGTTGTTGTCCATAAAAGTGGGATGATGAAGATGCTCGACTATGTCGTTAGCCACTATAGATATCATCATTATGAAATCTTAGTCACTCTAAGAAATTATAAAAATTGTCAAAAATATCATCATATATCAGCCACTCCAAGATCTTATGAAATTTTCATACGTTCTTTATCAGTATAAAAGTGCAAATATAAAAATGAAAATATAAATATTAGTGTATAATCAATCAATATTCAAATTTAAAGGTTGAATAGAAATAAAATCATATATAAGATGTATATAAATATTACCATTATCAAGTTTTTCAATTTCACCGAGGTCTTCTCCCACTCGAATTGCATGCGATTGAGATAGTGATTCTCGTAGCCAATCTTGCACGAAAATAAAAAATTCTACTATTCGAGGAGTCAAAGAACTATAAAATGCTTCTAGAATTTGTGTACTAATACTGGAAGATACTCTGAAGCAATAGTGGAAATGGGATAACCAAGACATCACAAGCCATTTAAGAAAGTGTGAAATACTTATGTGAGTTAAGCTTTCATCAACCAAGAATATCGAAACCACTACTTTTCTCAATGCTCTCATTAAGGTATTTATCACATTCTAATTTGTTGTATTCATTCACCTTGTGATCTATGCTTTATGAACCGTGATACCCAACTAGATTCATTATCATCATCCTCATCGAGCATGTAAACATTGGAATGGTCTCTTGCTTCGCTTACACAAGGATTACTTAACTTAAAATAAGCCCTAAACATCTTATTCACAGCTTTTTGCACTCTTTCTCCCATGATCCTCCCTTGCTTATCCACAATTCCATCTTCAACATCCTCATCTTAATTAAACTCTAAAAGAGTGAATTGTACATAGCCTAGTTTGAATCGACGATCAATTACCACGCCAATATAAATAATCATGTTCATTTTTTTGATATTTCATCAGTACTTGTCATACTCTGCCTTCATTTTGTTAGTCATCTTCAATAATCCATAATCTTCTCCTTGCTGTCAAATAGCTTATAGAAAACCTCACTTATCTCATTAAAAACATGTTATAAGTTACGTAATTCGACTCACAAATCCTAATAGTGAGATTGTAGAAGTTCTTCAAAAAGCATGTCAATCTTCTTTCATTTTTACAATCAAAGTGTTTAGGAACTCCAATTACATCATCCTAGTTGTCCTGTAAATTTTTGTAGTGACTAATTTCAACATTGTTGGATGAATTAAGCTCATAAGCTTTCTGAGCTCTCGACTTAAGTTTTCCATCACTAACATGATAATACGCTCGACAACCAAATACTTTTAAGTTAAAATAATCAGAAATGGTATATGACCACACTTCATTAGGTGTCTTGCATTTACTAGCAGTAGAAGGAGACATATTTACGAAGTTACAAGTTGTATTAATTGCTTATGCCTAAAATTCTTTGCCCAAACCAGCATGGGAGAGCTTGTATTTAGCTCTCTCAATAGCGTCTTATTCATCCGTTCTGTAACTCCATTTTGTTATGGAGTGTACCTCACGTTATGGTGTTTAACAATGCTTTCATCGGCACAAAGGTTATTGAATTCACCTCCAACGAACTCTAAAATCATTAATGAATGTCAAGAGATACCTTACACCACCAAGGGAAGTAGATAAAAAGGAACCTCACAAATTAAAATGAATATAATCAGTAGTGCACTTTTTATTGTGAATACCGATACTGAACTTGACTCCGTGTTTCTTTTCGAGAATGCAATGTTTACAAAAGTCAAGTGATCTGCAGCTACATCAGCTAAAATTGAAGCACATATAAGCCTCCACTAAGCTTCTCTTTCAACACTACCATGTAGCCCTCTCTTAACCATCAAAGATCCACTTACGCCATATAATTTATAGCTGCTACGATCTAATGTACTCAGAAAAATAAGATATTTCTTCAAATCAAGAACAAATAGACGTATGTAAGAGTTGTGACTGTATCATCATGATATTTAATCTTAAAATTACCAATCCCATGAATACTGCATTTTGCACTATTCCCTACTAGGACTGCATCATTCTTCTCCTCATATGCCACGAACCAATCTCTGAATTGAGAGATGTGATATGTATATGCACTATCAAGAATTCATTCTGAAATTGAACGATCATCATTATCAGAAATAGTAAAGACATTTTCTGGTCCCTCACACTTCTCTTTTTCTAAACTAGTAGAACTCTCAGAGCTTTTCTTATTATTTTCTTTCTTTTTAAGCGTTGAATAGTTATATTTGTAGTGACCTATCTAATGATAATAAAAAAACTCAACTCTGCTGACATTCTTTCTAGGGCTGGACTGGACCAGCCCCTCGACTTTCCTCTTTGTTTCCTAATGTCTATTTTATAATATCTTCCTCGAGTAACAAAACTCGCCACATGTTCATTAGAATCTTCTCCCACTAATTTTCCTCGCATCTTCTCAGATAATAGTGTTGATTTCATCTCCTCTAATATTAATGTATGTCAATCATATAACATAGAATTCACAAAATTATGCATGGATTTAGATAGAGAGCATAACAATGAGATGATCACATCTTCATCCTCAAAATTCTCATTCATACCTTTTAAGTCATGAATGATTTTATAAACTCGTCCATATGAGTTAGAGAGAATTAGCCTTCTTTCATCTTGAGATTAAAAAACCAAGTGTTCAAGTGCAACTGACTTTGTAACATTTTCTTGTTGTACAAGATATATAATTTATCTCATAACTCTTTAACTATTTCTGCATTCGAAACTCCTAGGAGAAGGTCTGCATTCGAGACTCTTTAGCTATTTCTCCATTCAAGCGCTTCTTCTTTCATCTCTTCAAGATCTGGAGAAGTTCTATATTTAGGATATTTACCAACTAAAACTGTCCTTGTTCCCTCAGCTGCAAAAAAGCCTTCATCTTTATTATTCATGTCATAATATTGTTCTTGTCATAAAAGGCGCAACACCAAATTGCAACGAATTCATCGTCCATTGTGAAACCCTAAGCACCAAGAAAGTGTTCGTCTAGCGGTCTTTAATGTTGTCTAACAACCCCAAGGTCCTAGGTTCAAGCCTTAGTGGTATCGCATTTGTGCTTAGATACACTGAGGATGACCTTGAGTATGGGCATCATTATCAAGGTGGAGGGGGTGTGCCGCCTCTTGTCACAAATTTTTTTTGAAAAAATAATTCACGAAACCATTAGCTTTGATACCAATTTATAAGAGTAGTGCAACAAGATATTACCTAGAATAATGAATGAGAATAAAAGAAGACATAAGAATTATGTGGTTCGGTTGTAGCGACCAACGTCCACGAGCAAAGACATGGATCTTACTACTTCAAAAAATAGAATATAAGAGAGCTTCTGATTTTCTAATTTATCTTTTTGTTAGGGTTTAGAGGCCCATCCTTTCCATCCGGTACACGCAGCGGAACGACGATACGAGAAACTCACAAGAATAACACGCATCAACACACAATAATATGAATAAAAGATGAAAGAAACACACGATATTTTTTAACGTGGTTCAACTCTCCAACAGAGCCTACGTCCACGATCTCCACTATTTATAGATATGTATCACAATGGACTCACCTTTCAACACTCTTGAATACAGACCTCTCAACTCTCTCATATGTTTTCTCTAATAAAAAATCTACAAAAATTCTACATCACTCAAGAAGAATCCCTCATGAATTCTCCTGAAGGACTCTCACCGAGTCTCTCAAATTGATCCTACTACTAGGACATTCTATTTATAGGGTACTAATACTAAATCAAACAGGATTCCTAATCCTACCAAAAAGAGTAATTTAGTAACCTACCAACAATAGGATTCCTAATATTATTCAACTTCTAAATCAGTTGATTATCTCTTCCATCTTCATATTTAGAAATCTAGTCAATTTCCAATACTTTTAATAAATTAACTCTTACTATGTTTATATCGGCGATAATAAAATCTTAACATAAGTAGGACTTCTAATCCTTGTAAAGAGATAAGATTTTTAATCCTAGTAAGATTAAGATTTCTAAATTACTAGAAAATCTTAATCAAATACAGTGTCGATAAACTCAAGACTTCCTTAATAATGATGCAAAACAGACTTTAACAATATCAGTATTAGTACTCCTCCTAAATTTGTAATACATTCGATGATTTAGTTAGAGATTTACTCTTTGTTTTTTTTAGCTTCAGCGCTTATAGCTGTTTTTTTCCTTGTAATGTTTGAGTTAGAACGTGTATTTTATTCACAAATCTTTTTATTTCTTTTAGTTTGACTAACATATTCTTCACAACAATCATGACAAAAAAACCACCGCTACAATTAGAGGTGTAAATATGGGTTGAAAATTGAATTTTGGGTTGAATTTTTCATAACCCAAATTCATTTATAATAAAATAACTCAATCCAAACTCAACCCAAATTCAAAACAACCCAACCAAACCCAACCCAAATTCAAAATTGTTAATTTGGGTTGAATTTGGGTCAACCCATTTATTTTAATTAATAAAGAAATTAAAAATTAAAAAAATAAAAATCATTTAAAAAATAAAAAAAAATTAATTCTTAATTTTTTTAAATTTTCAAAAAAATTTAATTTTTTTATATATTTGCAATTCAACTGTGTTTTATAATTTGGGTCAATCCGAATTGAATTTATCAAATCCAATGACCAACCCAACCCAAATAAAAAATTTAATCGAATTCAGTTTAATTGGGTTAGATTTCGGGTCAACCCGAAACCCTTACACCCCTAGAATCATAGATGGACAAGGAAATACAACATTAACTAGTAACATTTCTATTTGATTGTAAAAGATTTTCTTGGAGTTGGCAGAAAACAATACAAATGATATTTTAATTCAAGTATTCAAGTGCGATTATATAGTATGAGAGACTTTTCTTCTTTTTTTTTTGGGAAAAATGTTTTTATTAAAGTTGCGTTTCATTTAGGAAAAATATGGAGGAAAGAAAAATAAGAGGAAAAGTAAATTCTCAAAAAATTCATTTTATTTTTTGTTTTGTTTGGTTTGATGTGGAATATTTTGGAGAAAATGCGATAACACTATTTAATTTACAGATTTTCTTTCTTTTTTATTTATAATTTTCCATCCCAACTTTCCCTCAAATTAACAAAAAATTTCATCTGATTTTTCCACAAATTTTATTTTTCAACAATCATTTTCGAGAGCCTAATAAAAAAAATCAAAAGAAAATTGTATAGTGCTTAAATAAAAACCAGCAGTAAACTGCAAAAACACGAGACCTGCGTCGTTTAGACGATTGATGACGATAGGATGGGCCGTCTTATAATATATGGGCCGATTCGGCGTCAGCCCATGATCCGCTAGGGCTTCGGTTAGGCATATAAGATTCCAGATCAAACCTAGTTTGTCATAGCCGCTTGACGTCGAGGAGCAGCAGCTTGGATTTGGTGAAGCTTCTGCATCATGGTACGTCTGCTAATCTCTCTTCACTCTGTCGGATGTGCGTCTTCATATATTAATGTGCTTATGCTTTCATGATTTGTTTTGGTTTTAATTTTTGTAATCGAGCTACCATTCATGCTCATACCATAGGTAGAGAGTGATTCCAATGGATTGTGAAAATGTAAGTTTTTTAGAATTGGTTTCCGCAGTTTAGGCTTGATGGGATTGGAATTCACACTGTATGATCATGAGGCATTGACTTCTAAGATTAGCTTGTCCAGTTGGTTGAAACTTGAGGCCACTCCCTACTAAAATGGTCTTATCTCTTGTGAAATTATGCAGACTAAGAGAACCAAGAAGGCAGGAATTGTCGGCAAGTATGGTATGTTACTTTACTGCTGCATATAGATACTGGTACCAATTAATGTCCTCTTATCTGGAGGGTCTTAAGATTAGAGTCAAAATTGTGAATGTGTTCTGGTTTTTAGGTACCCGTTATGGTGCTAGTTTGAGGAAGCAGATCAAGAAAATGGAAGTCAGTCAGCACAGTAAATACTTTTGCGAGTTCTGTGGAAAGGTCTGTCCTTCCTCACCATCAGTCTTGTATGATTGAATAGTGTTATCCTCATACCCCTTCTACTCTCTTCCAGTATGCTGTGAAGAGAAAGGCTGTTGGTATTTGGGGCTGCAAAGACTGCGGCAAAGTCAAAGCTGGTGGTGCCTATACTCTCAAGTAAGTTTATTGCTCTATATTTTTCTCTGTTCAAGACCAAGTATTTGGTGAGATTATTTCTTCATTCTTAATATTCTTTTTTCTAAAATTTGCAGCACTGCAAGTGCAGTAACTGTTAGGAGCACCATCAGAAGGCTCAGGGAGCAGACTGAGAGCTAATTGGAAGTTCTCATCTTATGTTGGCTTTTTTTGGACTCAATGTTTGATCAAATGGATGCTATTCTACTTCAACCAATGTAACTTAAGCAACTTATAATTTGAATGCAAAATTGAGTTTTGTTAGTCTATAGTTTATTTTTCAAGAACAGTCTGCTCCTTTATATCCTTGTATTATATTTATTGGCATTGTGATTTCGGGTATTTTAAGGAATGAAATTATCAATTCAAGCATTCATGTGCTCATCAAGTCTGGCATGTGAGTAATGGTGGAACTAATACACACATAATCACCGATTTAGAATGCTTTCTGAATCTTGAAATCAAGTTTGTGTGGTTACCTTTAAAATTCAAATAAACAACAGGTGACTAAAAAAAATTTGAATTCATTTTTCATGCCATTTTTCATTTCATTTTATCTCTGGAATCCACTATCAAACAGATTAACCAAGTTGCATGTCAATTTTCTTAAACTCTAATCATGCAAACGTTTAATAGAGTAGTTCAGCGGAATATTGACTAGAACAATGAATTAAAATACACGATAAATAAATAAAGACATAAGAATTAAATAAATAAAGACACAAGAATTACGTGGTTCGGTCGTAGTGACCTACATCCACAGGTATAGGCAAGGATCTAATTACTTCACGAAGAGAATACAAGAGAGAGTTTATGCGTTTCTAATCTGCCTTTCAAATAAACCTTGACTAGGTTTATATAGGCTACAGAAAATTTTTAAAACAAATATGATTTCTAATCTTAACAAGATTAAGGATTTCTACATTATTAGAAAATCCTAATTAAACAAAGTTTCAATAAACTCAAGAGTTCCTTAATAATGATGCAAGATATAACACAACAAATTCCACCTTGGCTTGCATCATGCCAACTTCAAAAGATCCTTCTCTACGCCTTTGCAAACTGGCCCAGTAGGTCCATCAGAACTTCTGAATGCTGACTAAGTCCAATCAATGCTTGAACTTGCTAAGAGGAACTGATTTGTCAATATATCTGCTCGTTTACTTGGAGGTAAAGATACCAACTCCCAAGTTTGGTTCTTATGAAGAGATTCAATCTCTTCGGCCATAACAACTGACCATTGGGCAGACTTAGCGCATTTATTAGCTTCCTAGGTAGATCGTTCTCATATCTCCTAAACAATTGTCAAAGCATAAGCAATAAAGTTAGACTATTCGTATTTCTGCGAAACTTTAATTTATCTTCATTCATGGTCAAGAGCAAGACTGCGAGCCCATCTAGTCTCTGAACTTTTGCTAGCATTCATAGCTTCATCAGTGACCGGCTGGCTGATCACTAACTATATCGGGAGCCTTTGTTGATGCTTCAACTTCAAGTTTCACCTTAAGACGAGCCTCATCTACTTCACTGCTAACTTCCACCTTTTTTGCAGCATGTTTAAACAAAGCATATTAATCAAAAGTAACATCCCAACTGATCATCGTATTTCTGGAAATTGGATCCCATAACTTGTAACCCTTAACTCCACAGCATGTCCCAAATAGATAGCTTTCCGAGCTCTCGGCTCAAACTTTTCATCACTAACATGATAATATGCTGGACAACCTAATACTTCTAAGATAGAATAATCAGAAGGTGTACTTAACCACACCTCATTAGGTGTCATACATTTAATAACAGTAGAAGGAGACATATTCACCAAGTGACAGTCTCTATTGACCGCTTCTGCCCAAATCAGCATTAGAGAGCATGCATCTATCTCTCTCTATAAGTGTTATATTCATCCGTTCTGCAACTCCATATTGTTGTGGAGTGTGCCCTCACAGTACAGTGTCTAACAATGCCTGCATCTGTACAAAAGTTATTGAATTCACCTCCAACGAATTTTAAACCATTACCTGTTCTTAGACATTTAATCTTTTTCCCTGTCTGATTCTCTATCAATGTCTTCCATCTTTTGAAATTTAGAAAAACATAGCTTTCTTGGCTAAGAAGTAACTGGAGAGGCCACAAGACAGAATGAATATAATCAATAGTAATCTTTATAGTGCTGAACTTGACTATATGTTGCTTTCCGAGAACACAATGCTCATGAAAGTTAAGTGATCTTCTTTTCTGCCCACATAGCAAACCGCGTTCGCTCAATAAATTTATTCTTCTCTTGCTCATATGATCAGGCTACATATGCCATAATTTGGTATGATCCGTCTCAGAATCTGCAGCTACGTCAACTGAACCTGCAACTGTGCTTTTTTAAAGCACATATAAGCCTCTATTAAACTTCACTTTCAGCACTACCATGGAGCCCTTCTTGACCTTCAAAGCTCCATTTACACTAAAAATTCATAGCCGCTACGTTCTAGTGTACTTAAAGAAATAAGTTTTCTTCAAATCAAGAACATGTCAGACGTCTATAAGAGTTCTAACTATACCATCATGACATTTAATTTGAACATTACTAATCCCATGAATACTGCACTCTGCATATTATTCCCTACTAGGACTGCACCGTTTTTCTTCTCATATGTCATGAACCAATCTCTGAATGGAGTGAGGAAGGGGAAAGAGAAAAAGAAGAGTGAAACGGGGTCGTTTTGCCCGTTAGGGTATACAAGTAAGGTGCCGTGAGAGGGCATATCTGTTTTTTTATTTGTTTTAATATAAAATTACGAAAAAAAATGTCATAGGTATATAATAAATATTTATCATAACCAACTATGAAGCGTAGTAATATGTATATTCTAAATAATTAATGTATATCAATCACCACGCTTCCAAATCTGAATCGTATTAATTGGTATTTATGTAAAACAATAATTAATAAAAATTAAAAAACTGGCATTAATAAATATCAAGAAAAGATAATATGAATAATAATTATAAATAATTAATTACTTAAGTTACGTTTGGTAGCAATCCGGGTATTAATAGTAACAAGATAAATAATCCCACCTATTTAGGTGAGATAAATAATCTTGAATTTTAAACCTAAAATCTACCTATTGAGATTATTAATACTTATCCTACTTTGAACCAAACACAATAGGGTATTATTAATTATCCAATTCCACTTCTAATCCCGGCTACCAATTATGGGCTTAATAAATTCAAGAATTTTTTTATTAATATAATATGAGAAAATAAAAAAATGTATAACCATACACAAAAATTTGAAATACCTGTTTGTACGTGGATAATAAATTTGTGAAATAAAATTTATAAAAAAAATTAAATTATCATGATAAAAATTATTTTAAAATTTGTTTTGAACAGGGAAGCCAAAGTGTTTGGATTGGGGAAGCAAAGCAACATCGTGGGTCGTGAGGAGTGAAGTCAAAGCACCCGGCCACCCCCATTTCTTTGTCATATTTCATTTGTCATTCAAATCCTAATCCGCACAACAAATTCTCACGATGACTCGCCATTTATTTGTTTCCTTTCTTTCCCAATGAACTTATAACCCAAAAATCTCTCGATCGCTTCCTCTTATCTCTCTATCTGTCGAAAGAGAAACGCATTGATCCTCCACCACCACCACAGCCGCAGATCTCACTCCCGACGTGCGGATTAGTACGTAGCTGTGCCAGCCAGGTTTGAGGTGTGGATGGATATTTGATTACGGGTTTCAGTCTGGTCTCAATAAAGAGATGGATTCAAACATGAGCCCTGGCGTCGTCACTGCAATTCTGGTCCTATCCGTCACCATCATCGTCTCCATCTGCCTCTGCCTCCTCATCCGATGCCTCATCCTCCGCTGCACCACCTCCGCTAATCCCCAAATCTCATCATCCTCCTCCTCCTCCGCCACTGCCAGATCATTCTCATCCACCTCCCGCGTCACGCCTCACCGACCTCTCATCGACTCCCTCCCACTCTTCACATTCGACTCCATTACCTCAGGAGTCAGTCCCGCCGACTGCGCTGTCTGCTTGTCCGCGTTCGAGCCGCACGACCAGCTTCTACTCCTCCCGATTTGCTGTCACGCCTTTCACGCCCAGTGCCTCGACGCCTGGCTCCAGTCCAATCAGACCAAGACCTGTCCGCTCTGCCGCTCCATCATCTTCGCCTCTGAGGATGAGATTCTCAGCAAGGTGCTTGCGGCCTCCGCCCTCGACGCTCCTCCCAGTAACGGAAGCTTCCGCATCGAGATCGGCAGCATCAGCCGCCACCCGCGCCTCTCGTCCGACCTCGGCGCTTCTCATCGCTCCTCCACATACTCGCTCGGCTCCTTCGACTACGTGATCGAAGCCGAGTCGGAGCTCTCACCTGCGGCGACGCACACGCGGACCGTTTCACATGATAAGGATGACATAACGACGACGTTACAAGGGCATTCTGGAGCCTCCGCGAGCGACAATCTGGCAGCGGAGGTGGGCAGAGGAGGAATCAGCACAAGTTTGCTGAGAGATTACGTTGACAGATTGTCGGCGACTATCTCGTCGCGGACGCTTTCCTTCAGAAGCTCTGGAAGGTTCTTCGGCGGCAGCCATCGCCGGGATGACGTCGCCGGAGAATATGACGTGGAGGCGAACCGTGCAGGGGAAGAAATATCGGTGATGTTCCGGTGGTTCTCAGGCGTATGACTTGGGTTAGTAATATATTTGGATAAAACGTTGCGTTTTGATCTTTTTCTTTCAGGAATCCTTTTACAACCTACAGTAGACAGTATGGTACTGTAGTTTATATTTTTTGAATACTGCTGCTGCTGCTGATAGTGTAGAATGCAAATATACTGGTTTCATTAATTTAGGTCAGAAACTGAAAGGAGTGGTTGAGATTTTTGATGTTTGGTTGAGATGAAGGGATAAGAATCAAAGGGAGTGGAGCGGAGGACAACTAGTAATATTACTAACGAGTTTGATTGATTTTGTTTTGAGAGTCTTATGGTGTCTGGAAATGGTAATAAATGATTTGTGCACATTTATGAATGGATCACCTACCATACTTTACTTGTATACCACCACCAGGATTTGTAGTTGAATGGTAACATGAAACACATTGCTTCATTCTTGTTTTGCAGCAATATACTTCTTGGTTGCATAAAACTAGCCATTTTGGTTGATGTGCTGAGCAGAATTGCCTGGTTTGGTCTGATAATGAGTTTCAGTTTTCTGGTCTTATACCATGGCAAAAATGGTCATGGGAATATATTCTATGTTTGTCTCAACTGTAGATTAGTTTGCACACATACAGAAGTAGTTTGCACGCATCTATGTCTGTCTCAACTATTCCGGCAATTGCTGTAGATGATAACTCAACCAGCAAGATGAGTTCACTTAGATGAGGGGAAAAAAAGTCAGATGAATGACGAGCTTGCAAACTTAATTTCGTTATGATGAATAATTGATAGCACACATTAAATTTTTTCTCCATTCTGAGGTACTACTTGTTGTTGGCATTTAAAACAATCTCTTTTCTTTCATTTTGGCTGGCTTTATGCCTGTTCGGGTACGTATTTGTTGAGCCTTTCAACCTAAGTTGATCATAATATATAGTTCGACTCCCATTATCAATTGATTTTGAATGTGGATCGAACTAATTTTTATATCCATATAATTATTCTGTTTGGAACCAGCCAAATTTCATCAATATTTACTAGTAGTTTCGACAAAAGAGGCTGCCTTCTTCTCTTCATTTCAATGAAATGGTTTAGCCCCATTTGTTGGTGCTTTTACTGTACTTATATGAATCATTTCATTAATGTTTACTAGTAGTTTCGACAAAAAAAGGCTCCCTTCTTCTCTTCATTTCAACGAAATAGTTTAGCCCCGTTTGTTGGGGCTTCTACTGTACTGTTATGAATCATGGAAAAAGAACTTACAGGTGGGTCATCAGATTAGGTGATCCAGTGTTGCAAAATATAAATGCATATCACAGCCATCACATACTTTTGACTCAATTTATGGTTTCTATGCGCATTACTAGTGCAGGAGCTGCTATGACTACTTGATCCACTGAAACACCCTTTCCTCTGCTTGATGCCTTCACCATGTCCTTCTAGAACAAATGTTGAATTCACTTTATCTGTACTAAACAGCACACACCAAAAGAAAGGTCCTTTGTGATCTCCAACAATCCCAACTCCCACGTCAATCAGCGACTTATTACTCACCAAGGAGATTGCCTTCTTATCATTGACTACCACTTGATCAAATGCCAGAGAAGGTTTGAGGTATTTTGATCGGCAACTGAGTATGTGGCCAGATAAGGTTCCAAATGTAGGCAACTCCACCCCGCAATTGGGAGCAAAAACTTCAGTGAAGTCGTCTTCATTCCACCGACAATGGACAGTGTTGTTACTGCAGTTGCCCTTGCAGGACTCGGCATACTGCAAAGCCATACACCCTAGCCCAGGACTAGTCGTTAGATTGGAAAGCCTGTGTGAACTTCTGTTGAAGTTGATCATCTGCACAAGTTCATTCGCCGGGTTCCCTGATATCAAAGCAAGCCAAGAAAAATAAAAAGACTGTCATCAGAGGTGTAAATGTGTGGTGGCATTCATGTTTGGTGGACCACAATAGCTACCAACATCAACCCCTTAGGACACAATTCTTAAGTATCCCAATCAATTACTGCCCCTCAGCACATGCCATTGTAAAAATGGTGGACTCAGAAGTGCATACATGAAGCTCAGATTTGCACCCCAGGTCAAGTATCAATAAATGCCCATCAACAGCTTCACTCAGAAGCCTCTACACGTCCAATTTTCCTAGCCAGTAAGCCCTTAAAATCGACACAGAGGCTCTGAGCTTAAGCCGAAGCTGAGCAACTCTCACTCTTTCCGCATCCCAATACCAGCATATACCATATATTACGTATGTGACTAGCTTATGCCATAAGAGATACTGTACACTAGTAGTATCAATGTATTCATCAGCTTAGACCACCATTTGATGAACCTATGCAGAGGCACTGAAATTGATGCTCAATTGAGCTCGCTCAGCAACAACCCCATTCGACCCAAAATTGAACAAAGACACCCAATGATGGTTTCACATCAATAAGACTCTAAACACGGGTCTAATCTTGCTTCATGACATGCCATGACACAAACGCAGATCGCAATGTAGAGGCAGTATTTATCACTTTGTTCAACAATTTAGGAACCTTAACCAGCTAATATAGAAAGTCATTACCATGGGTTGCAGCATCAGCTAGAGCAGAAAAGGAGAAGATTAGCTCAAAAAGCAGTCGCAGGAGCCGTAGCTTCTTCATTTCCATTTTTCTTACAGAAAGAGGGTGAGTCACAAAGATGGAGTGAAATGCAAAACCCTAGCTTTGAAAACAAGTCCATAGAAAAAGAAAATAATAATAACATAATTTCACACAAGGCAGAGGAGGAAAGGAAAAGCAGAGCAAAATGTTGGAATGATGCAGGACAGAACACAAGGATGGACCCACATAGCCGTTGTCATATATCACTGTAGTCGCATTATTAATTGGAGGATATAAATGTGAAAACATATATAACAACACAAAGCATGCTAAACACCAGTTTATAGTCTTCAATTGCTTTACGTAGACAATCAAATCATATTTGTTTAGTATAGTTCATATATTAATAACTGATTTATGTCATAATGAAGCAGAGAATGACACAACACTGAATCTATCATGACGGTAAATCTAGTAGTTAAGGGTCAGGATTAAGTGGATTTAGAGTTGCGGAGGCGAAACTCACGGTACGGTACAAGAGTAGTTTAGTAAATCTGTATCCATATATACTATTATAAATATCATGCAATTGTAATCTAATAGTGTATGACACTCTGAATAATACACAACCGCTCTTTTGATCAGGAGGATGTGGACACATTGGCGAATCTCTTTAAATCTTGTGTACTATTTATTATTTTGTTCTTATTAATTATTCAAAATTCTAAACAAGTGGTATCAGAGTAAAGTTGAGATAGCTATGTCGAGTGTTAAATTCGAAGCGGTCAAATTCAATGGTCAAGGTAATTTTGGATTGTCGTAAACAAGGGGAAGGATCTGCTAGAGCAGCAAGAGATTTTGGAAGTTTTGCGACCAAAAAATCCTGAATCGATGAAGGATGAGGATTGAGAGAATCTACAGCAACGAGCAGCAAGAACGATACGACTATGTTTGACAGACAAGATTAGATACCACGTGATGAGTTTGTCATCTTCAGAAGAAATCTAAAAGAAATTGGAATCCCAATTTATGTCGAAATCCCTTATAAATAAAGTGTATCTGAAGCAGAGGCTGTATAGACCGAAGATGCAGGAAGGGAGTGATCTGGCTCAGTACGACAATGTCTTCAATCAAGTCATCACGGATCTCACACAACTTGAGGATGAACACAGAACAGTTATCTTACCGTGTTCGTTGCCTCCTTCTTTTTACAAACATATGGTTACCACTCCAATATATGAAAAACAAACTATCAAAGTTGAGAAGATTATTGCAGCCTTGTTGACTCCACACAGAGGCTGTATGGTCTGAAAATGCAGGAAGGGAGTGATCTAGCTCAGCACGTGAATGTCTGAGTTTTTTTTTTCGTTTAGCCCTTTATCAAACTTTTTTCCCCGATTGGCCTCGCATGAGAAAAGTTTACTGAAATGGCCTACTTTTGGCAAACCGCTGTTTGAAACAGCAGTTGGCCTTAGTCCTGCCGCTGTATCATATCGCGGTTGGCTTAAGGCCAACCGCAGTTCGACATCATGTTCATGTAGCAGCCACGTCTCACCTTTCTCTTCGTCCAGGACATCGTGTTCCTGTTTCAAATCGCTGCGGGAGCCCTCCGCCTCTTCATCCACGGGTGCGAAACGTCCGTGCTGGTCTCCTCCAACGCGTTCAAGTAAGCCGAGATGTAGTGAAGATGGTCATCTCCTGCACATTCGTGCTCGCTCTGGCGACCCGCAGCGCGGTGAAGATGGTCGAGGACGATCTCGGAGACCGTTTTGCTGAGGTCGGCAGGGGTGGGGGAGGCCAAGGCTTTCGCGAGGTCGATGGCCAGGAGGCCGTGGACGACGGCGGTGGAAGGCCGGATCGACCTTCGCACCGGCTCCCATGGCGGTGGTAATTGGTTGATTTAGGGTTCTATTTTGGGTTTGTGGAAGCAAGAATGGAGTGTGGTTAATGAAATGAATCAAACCGCAATTTGAAACAGCGGTTGGCTTAAGGCCAATCGCGGTTGCAAACTGGTATAGGACTACTTGGCAAATCACGGTTCGAAACAACGACAGGACTAAGGCCAACTGTGGTTTCAAACCGCGGTTTGCCAAAAGTAGGCCATTTTAGTAAAATTTTCTCATGCGAGGCCAATCGGGAAAAAAAGTTTAGTAAAGGGCCAAATGAAAAAAAACTCTGAATGTCTTCAATCAAATCATCATGAATCTTGCACGGTTTGAGGAAAACATAGAGCACTGATCTTATTGTATTCGTTGTCTCTTTCTTATCAACATATGATGATCATTTCAACGTATGAAAAAGAAACTATCAAAGTTGAGGAGATTACTACAGCCTTGTAGGTCAACACACCAGGAAAGGCAGAATGCAAGAGAGAATTCTTCACAAGCTCATAGTTTGTATGTTAAAGAGCAGTTAGATTTGTAGAAGAAAGTATGAGAAGGATGGTTCTAGAAAATGAAACTAAAGATCAAACTCAAAGAGAAAGACGATGATTGTTTGCTACAAGTGCAAGAAGTCGAGACATATGAAGAGGTTTTCAAATGTGGAAGAATTAGATATATGAAAAGAATGGAAAATTATCGAAGTATGTGAATGTGGCACATAATAATTCTGATTGCAGCGATGAAAATATGCTTTCGGTTTCAACTACCTAATTCGTGGATGCTTGAATTCTTTATTCGAGATGCTCTTATCATATCACGCTCAACAAGGAGTGATTCTCCACATGCATGTCAGCTAATTCCGGTTCTGTCTATCTAAGTGATGATAGATGTTACAATATTACTGGTATGGTGAGGTTAGAATTAGGATGTATGACGGAATAATGAGAACACTGTAATGTTAAACATGTACCTAAATTAAAGAAGAACTTGATATACTTGATCACTTTGCATAAGAATGATTTTATTCCTAGGGCTGATAAGGATAAGGCAATCATTGAAGTTGTTAAAAGTGTGTTGAGTGTGATGAAAGTAATGAAGACTGCAGGAAATATCGATTAATTGTTAGGGAGTACAGTTGTAGGTGAAGTTCATTTTGTTGAGTCACATGATGATAGCGCAAAGCTATGACATATGCGTATTGATCATATTAGTGAACGTGGTATGACTGAATGGCATAAAAAATATGTTGCATGATGTTAAAAGCTACAAGCTCCAATTTTGGAAGTTTTTTATTCTTAGAAAGCAGACTAAAGTTAGTTTCAAGGTTGAAAAATACACAACTGAAGGGATTCTTGATTACGTACATTCTGATGTATGGAGTGTTGTCAAAGAAAAGTCAATGAGTGTATCTGTTTATTATGTTGCATTTACTGATGATGTCTCTGGGAAAGTTTGGATGTATTTCTTAAAATAGAAATCTAATGTCTTTGACAAGTTTAGGTTGTGGAGAGCTGAGGTGGATAACAAACGTAAAGAAAGATAATGGCACTGAGTATATAAATTCCTAGTTCCTGAAAATTTGTGAGGAGAATTAGATTCAGAGACACTTCACAGTTCACAAAACACCACACTAAAATGGTGTTGTAGAAGATTGAACAGGACTTTGATAAAAAAGAGAGATGCTTGAGATTGAATGGAGGACTTTCTAAAAGCTTTTGGGCAGAGGCTGTGAGTATAGCGTGATACATCATCAATAAATCACCACGAGCATCATTGAGAGGAGAAGTTATAAAAGAGGTATAACCAAGTAATCCAGTTTTTTTATCACTTATGAATTTTTGATTGTCCTGCTTATGTGCATGTACCTGCTGATGAGAGATAAAACCTTGATGCAAAATCCAAGAAGTGCATCTTTCTGAGATATAAGAAGGGTGTCAAGGGATATAAGTTTTGGCATCTAATAACAAAAAAGGTAGTGATCAGTAGACATGCAGTCTTTGATGAGCAGTCCATGTTGCAGCAAAATGAATAGAAGGTGCAGTTGGATTTGGAACAGACCCCTACATCAATAGAGAAAGTTGATAGTTCTACTTCAGCACCTGATACCTCAACTACAGATGATTTGCAAAGCTATAATCTGGTCAAAGACAGAGGAAGACGCACTAATGTAAAGCCTCTAAACAACTTCGGTTTTGAAGACATGATATCTTATGCACTTCACATTAGTAGTCAAGATCCGGTTACCTTTCAAAGAGCTATCACTAGCTAGGAGAAAGATAAATGAATGGCTACAATAGTACAAGAGATGGACTCTTTGAAGAAAAACGATACATGGGCACTAGCTCGGCAACCTGAGGGAAAGGAGGCTATTGGTTACAAATGGTTGTACAAGAGGAAACAAAAGCTAATTACTTCAGATAAGTTTAAGTATTCTTTGGACTTCTTAAATATTTGCAGTTGCTAGAAGAACTGAAACCCTAGACCACTTTGAGGTGTGAGATATCCTGGGATTTTATCTTCAACGAAGGAGGATATTCGCTAAGTTGGAGATATGGTTAAATCTCAATAGATCATGACAGCAAGACTATTAGTTGCAGATCATAATTAAGTAGGCCTGGGGTTGCGGGGGCGAAGCCCCGCAATACGGTATATGAGTAATTTAGTAAATCTGTACCTAGGGTTACTATTATAAAATCATATAACTATAACTTAATGAGGTACAACATTCTGAATAATGCACAACCGCTCTTTTGCTCTCGAGAATGTATGGACACTGCCAAACTTCATTAAATCTTATTTGCTCTTTGTTGTTTTGCTCTTATTAATGAGCCAGAATTCTTAAAAATATTAGCATTTGCATCTGCATATGAACATTTTGTTTATTTGTAGAAGACAACAGACCTTATCCCCATCAGTCTGCACCAACTCACATTTGCATGTCTTTTCATTATTTTTATTTTGTTGAGGATGAGGTTCAATTCAAATGAGGCTCTATTTCGGCACTCTTTGAAGCTCCTCTTTTTGCTTCATCTATTCTATGTAAATCATGCAATTATTATTGGTGTGTCATTCCGAGGTGAGCAACCTGCAAAAGACAAACACCATTTTGAAACATCAACTAATTTTAGTGTGTATACCAGGGATGAATATAAAATTTTTTTTCAGAAAAAAGTCAATTAATAAAGAGTAATATTATGTAAGTATATATATTGTATATTTCAAATTAAAATGAGTCATTTTGATTTTTAAAAGGTTAACTATGATCTTTTTAGTTTCATAATCTAAAATAATACATAAAAATAAAATGAAATTATTTTAGCGGGTCATATGAGCATAGATCCACCACTTGTGTATACTGTCGATGCTATATTCATCCTCGACACCACGAAGTGTAATGACATTCAAAAGTATTTGGGTATATCATCAATAGGGTGTTGGTCTTGTGGTTTGGGATGCTGACAAACAATCCCAGATCTGTGTTGGAAGTCCTGACATTATCACATGGACATGAATAAATTGAAGCTACTCAAGAACTGGCCCCGTAATGAATCTGTATCTACATCAAAAAGTGGAGGGGGTGTGTGACCCCAAGTCACAACAAAAAGTATCTAGGTGTTTCATTATAGCACTCATAGATAAGGGTCCATTAAGGATATGGCTTAGTGCTAAAGAGGGTGATAAGAAAAGAATTTGAATTCTCTGATAGTTGAGTGTATGCATACAATAAATTTAGTATTATATATAAAAATTAAAAAAAAATCATAGGTAAGGAAGTAAGGCTTCACCTTACCTTAAACCCTTTTTTTATAAAACAGTTTAGTGAAAGCGCCATTCGCTTTCACTTTTGATCAAGAAATTAAATCATGGGTAGTCGAATTGGTTGAAGGCACATATATGACTCCTTGGAACTAATAACACAATTGTTCGGTTCTGGGAGCCGACATAAATAAAGCATAAATCTCTGATCTAAGATATTTTCAGCTATACAAACACAAAAAATAGAGAATAGAAAATACAAATTTTCTAAAAAACTTCAAGAAAAATATATCTTCAAAGTGCACTGATATTTTTGGAAAAGGAGTAAAAGCACATTGACAATCATGATAAAGTTTTTTTAAGACAACTTCTAAGCTCTTAGACAAGACCAAAAAATGAATTTCTATAATATACTACAACATGATATTAATGAATTTTGAAGAAAAAAGCCCTTCACTACTTGGTATATTTCATTTTATATGGGACCAACACGTAAAAACATTCTGGACCTTGTTTAATACTAATAATTGTCATTTAGTTTTCTCTCTAATAATATAAGTAGTCAAATTTAATATTCTATATAAAGTTTTTTTGAGCTAGAAATTTGGCAAAAAAGTGTTGGAAAATCATAGAAAAAGGAATTGCGGTGGACTTCCAGCCATTGTTTTGGTAAAACTGATCGCAATGGCGCTGTCGATAATATTTTTCAGCACATTTCCTGTCAGTTTTCGGCACTTTTCCGGCCAGACCTTGCATATATGTACTGGCCGGTTTCTGACTAAAAAGACCAGTCTGCTTTTCCGACCATTTTTCAATCGATTTACAAGCAATTTTTTGCTTGATCCTTTGCAGAACATTTTCCAACACGTTTTCGATGATACATCTTGTGGTAGTTTTAGCCAATTTTCAACCTTTTTTCGGCTACATAATTTTTTTGGATATTAAACTTTTTACAATTTTGGAAACGAAGAAACCAGTTTCAAATTCAAAAAATAATGCAGCTATAAAGTAGATTTGTATGAGCGTCAAGTTATAATCTGGTCATAATTTAAATGGGATCAGGTTTTTAACTCGAGTCACGTATAGCAAACTCGGGTATTGATTTGGGGACATCATTCATCACCATCTTTTCTCTAAAGTTAAAATCTACATTTTCTCACTTAGTGTTTTTTTAAAATATCTCGAATTAGACATTCATTCCTCATAATAAAATCTAACATCATTTGAAGCTATGTTATAGTTGCAATTTTTATTCACTTTAACCATGTTTCTCCTTTTCCATCAACCAAAATTATACGATCTATTTTTTAAAGTTTTTTCAAGAAAATGGTTGAAAACTGCCACATATATCATGGCAAAAAATGACCTCGAGACATCGGGCAGAAGAGTTTAATCACAGATTGACTGCAAAACTACAAGAAATTTCTCCGATCAATTTATCCGGAAATTTGCCGATACACTCTCGGGAGTATTGCCTGAAAAATGACTAGAAACATGCCAAAAGTATTATCAACTGTGCCACTGTAGCCAATTTTTTTTACCAGAAACCGGCCTGAAAGCCGCCAGAATTCTTTTTTCCATCAGTCCTGCGACCAAATTTATATCCAAAAGGTGTGTGTTTTGTGGTGAAAGAAGGGAGAGTAGAAATAATTATGAGCTTGATTTAGGGTTTTCTTGTAGGTTTCCAGCCATGTATTAGTAATAATCCATTAACAATTAAGTTGGATTAAAAATGACCGAATGTTTTAGGTCTAGGGAATTTAGTTTTTTTTTTTTTGCAGTAAAAACTTTTCAGACCTTATTGTACAAAATCACAAAAACATCACCGGATGTTGGCCAAAACATTTCTGGCCAACACATATTTTGAACATAAAAGATACATATTTGAGATAGAATATGTCACGCGCTTGATCTGTGAAAAGGGCGTGCGCGAGATCAGCGAAGCCACAAGCTCGTTCAGTCTAAAGGCCATATGCTCAGGGGTGTTAAGATTCTTAACCTAAAAATAAAAATAAAATAAAATAAAAATATTAACAAATCCACTTTAATCAAAAGTTCTTGGGGCCTCACAATCACTAGCAATGCATTATGCTTTTCTCTCATGTATTTGTTCGATCATGGTCGATATTCTGGTGTCCTGCGTAGAGGAACCACACTAATTCATCCCGAATTTGGAGGTTAAAATCTATAATGGTGACGATACTGTAGGCGAGATCCTGTAAAAAAATTGCTTGATATCAGAATGATAAAAAGCTTAACACCTCTCATTCTTATTACTATTTTCATATAGAAAATGAAAAGATTGTCCAACTACACTTTTTGAAATGGCATTCATTCCAAAAAAAATTCTGAAATGACCATTTTTCGACCGCTGTTTGAAACGACTGTCAGTTAAAGCCCAAACACGCTTTCAAACTATAGTTGGAGCTTGACTCGACTTGTTGACCAGTCAGCGCACACGTGGTGGAGCATTAATTTGAATCAAACGGCGATTGTTGAAGCCTAACCACACTTTCAAATCACGATTGGAGCTTGAATCAACTTGTTGTCCAATCAGTGCACACGTGGAGGAGTACTAGTTTGAAGCTGGTGACAGAAGAACACCAACCACTATCTGAAATTGGGGTTGGATTTTAAAATTCCAGCACCGATTTAAAACCGCGATTGAACTTATCTCGTATAGGATCTCAACTCTTTATCCATATCTCTTGAAAATTGAAAGTGAAAGTGGCCCAACTCCATGCACAAGTCTTCTGCAAGGACTATTTGACCATTTAATTTTTCATCTTTGATCTCTCAAGTAATTAAATTCCCTTCCAATAATCCACTATAAGTTCATTTTGCTGTCCTAGTTTTTAGTGAGGACCATAAAGGCTCATGCCCCTGCTATTATGTAGACCATAAATAACATATAAATAGAATTGGAAAAACCCAAATTTCACAACCCTGTGTAAGACCTCCAACCCCTAATACATTGAATTGAATCACAATTGGGTTCCAAAATACTAAATTTCTTCCATTAGGGTGAGACTGAGAATTATCAGTCATTTCCCATCCATTTGGAGCAAAAAGTTACAAATTTCTTTTAGTTTAAAAAATTAAGTTCCACTTCGAACAATAAAATGCAGTCAAGCTAATTTTTTAAAATGAACTTCCTTACACCTTATTTCTTAGCCTTATTATTTTGGGAAAATCCCAAAAAGGCCTTGAAGTACCATCACTTACCAAATTGCGGTCAGAACTACCATGATTTCCAAAAAAAGTGCGATGAAAAAAAAATTGAACTGATTTTCTAAAATAAAATTTACCGTTACACTCCTAAACTAATATTATCCCAAAATTTAGATTCGTGTGTGAAAATTACGTCGTTTGCTTATCAAAATAAATAATATCATTTTACACACATAAATAAAACGACGTGTTTTCATACTCAATCATTCATAATCCTCAACAAATTTAATAAAATCTATTTTACTTAAGAAATCAAACAAATTGTTCTTAAGTATCATTAGAAATCAGTCCAATTATTTTTCATCGCACCCTTTTTAGAAATCAGGGTAGTTCCGACCGCAATTGGGTAAGTGATGATAGTTCAGATCCTTTTTGGGTTTTTCCCCTATTATTTTTTCCTATATCATTTCAAAATATGCATGAAGCATTGAAATATCAGGGTTCGGAATTACCATCCCTTCGACATCCCTTTTTCTCAAGGTCCTACTTTCATCAAAAGGCTGATTTTTGGTTCCAGAATGTTGAGTGCACCCAAGAATTTTTTATTTTTATCCACCTTTTTTGCAGGCTTGTTTCTTCATTTCGTACCCAAACTCTCTTAATCACTCCCTTGATCAGTGCTTGCCTGAGTATTTGCAAGAGTAACCGTATGTGGCTTTAAACAAGTTATAGTAGTATGATTACCAGAGAATGCCTGAGTTAGACTATACACAACTTGTATAAAAGCTAACTTGACGTTCAAGTGCATGAACAAAGGCGAGGGTAAGGCCTGAGTTAAGATATCAGCAGGCTGTTCAGAGGATGGGAGATGCGGCATTTTAATAAAGCCCTCTGGAAATTTTTCCCTGACAAAGTGACGATCCAATCAATGTGTTTCGTGGGCTCACGAAGCACTGGATTGAAAGCTATTGTAATGACAGATTTACGGTCACAAAAGGTGTTAACATGAGGTGTGGAAACCTGAAGAGATTTGATGATATTGACAAGCCAAACCACCTCAGATATAAGTTGCACCAGAGCTCGATATTCATCCTCTACAGAAGACCCAGACACAGTGGTTTGTTTTCTGCATTTCCAAGGTATGAGAGAAAAGCCTTGTGTGTTGATCTGCAACTTCCTTTGGCATATGAAAATACTCAGTAGATCTTGCTACTTCAATTCTCAAAAGTATCTTTAAGGCATAACATTCTTGATCTGAAATTTGGAAGCTGAGTAGTCCTCAAGATGCTTGATTGTTGTGTTAGAAGAGCCACTAAGTAAAAGATTATCTACATATATGAGAGTAGCGCCAGAAAAACTCCTGAATACTGAGAAAGAAACATTGAATGATGAAAAGATGTCTGCTAGAAGCCATAGTCTATCAAGGCAGGATATAACTTGGTAAACCATTGTCTTGAAGCCCATTTCAAACTATACAATGATTTGAGTAACTTACATGCTAGCTGTGAACATGTTTTTTATCGACAGTTTGATAATCAGGAGGCAGTTTCATATAAACATCTTCAAGCAAGTCAGTGTGACAAAAGCATTTATGACATCTAATTGACATAGAGGCAAATTTCTTGTTGCAACAATGGCTAATAAAAATGTTTCTAAATAGTTTAAACCTTAGTTTCTGTATAACCTTTAGCAAACAACCTTGTCATGTATCTCCCAAGAAAGATGTCGTATCCCTTGAGTGGGATAAGCTTTAACGAAAGCACAAAATGCAGAACACCAAAGGGTAAAATGCATAGTAAATGCAGCATTGCTTTTCCAACAGAGCTCCCAAAGAGGAAGTTGTATATCATCTTCCCAAACCAAGGGGTTAAAAGGGACTTGGCACGACGAACAATTTTGAAGCTTGTTAGTAAAAACGGGCAATTGATTGCTGGCTACAACATTTGGATTTTAGTTTTCAAAACTGCACCTTTCATTTCGTTCTCTATCATTTCTACAACCGAGACACAGTCTTGTTACTTTTTACTTTTTTAGGAAATTAATGATGAGTGAAGAGTAACACAAAATCCAGTGACAGAACGACTCATCTAGGTACACACAGCCTAATCAGAATTAGAGTAAGCTGTGAGTTTGAGCTGAGCAGAAGATGAGTAAAGTTAAGCCTTTTCCAGGAGATGCCTTCAAATATCTGACAATTCGAACAACAACTTACATATATGATTAGCCTTGAGAGTAGCAGAAAAATTAGCTCAATGTAGTATTCACATCATAGCTGACATCCGAACGTGGAACTGTAAGATAACTAATCGACCAATGAATCTTCGAAAATTTTCAGGGTTAGGCATATCTAGAGCATCAAACTAATGTAGAGACAAATGAACTTCCATATGAGTAGAGACAGGTTTTGTAGCAGATAAACCACGGTTATGTAAAATGTCCAAATTATATTTTCGTTGACAGAGAAATATACCTTCAGACGACTTTGCAACTTCAATTCTTAAAAAAATATTTCAAAGGACCTAAATTTTTTATCTGAAACTTAGTAGCTAAGTAGTCTTTAAGTTGTTAAATAGCTTGCTGATATGAACAAGTAATAAATCATCAACATAAATAAGCAATACCAAGAAAGCATCATCACTGTTAAAACTGACTATTGAATGATCAAATGAAGACTACTGAAATCCAAATTCCAGTAAGGCAGAAGACAAATTTATGAACCACTGGCGTGAAGCTTTCTTCAAACCATATAAAGATTGAAGTAACTTGCATACCGGCCTCTGAAAAATTTCTTTTTCGGAACATTATAACAAGGTGGAAGCTTCATATATATGTCTTCATATAAATCTCCATGAAGAAACGCATTGGTTACATCAACCTGCCAAAGTGGCCAATTTCTTATTGCAACAATTGTCAAAACTATCCTAACAGTGGTCATTTTAGTAACAGGAGCAAATTTTTTGAAATAATCCAAACCTTAAGTTTAAGTGTACTCTTTAGCAACCAACGTCACTTTGTATCTTTCAGTAGTACCATCTGATTTGTACATGATCTTATAAATCCATTTACAGCTTACAAGATGACTGTTTGTGCGCAATTTAGTAATAGTACAAGTTTTAGATTTCTCCAATGCTTGAATTTGATTTTTCATAGCTTTGACCCATAAAGGATCTTTAGAGGCAGTGATGTATGAAGTTAATTCAAAAGTGTGTGCAAGGGCTGAGACAAAATGAAAATAAGGTGTAAAAATATTGTGTTGAATGAAATTAGACAAAGGATAAGTACTGAGAATTGGAAAAAGTAGTAGGTAATTGGATGCCAGTCTTAGTAATTAAAGCATTGGATGACAATTTAACTGGAAGTTGCCTTGTTTTGGTAGGTCTTGATACATGCAATGGTTCAGAATTAAAGGATGGATCAGAATAAGAGATATTGGGATCAGGAGGAATATCAGAGATTCAGAGGGTAAATGAGTAGTAGGAGATGTATGTAAATGTTGTGGACAAAGATCACAGTTAATGGAATTAATAGAAAATTGTTCAATGGACTGAGTATCAGATAAAATGTGAGATGTATGATGAAAAGGAAATATAGTTTCATTGTTTCAAACAACAAAGATTATGATACCATTTCTCCTCTTTATGAGTTGTGTGGGAAAATTGGTCGTACGCTATATTAGTAGCCGCGCACATAGGTAGTTCCTCTTTTGTGCTCAATTTATGTATTTAAGTCATGCTCTCAGGAGGGTAATATGTGCACAGGGCTGCGCTCGGCTTCACCCTTGTTTCAGTAGATTTGATTTCTTCCTGTTGCTCGACTTCCATGATCATTTCCTCAATCCCCAGAATCATTGTGCTGACGTTTGGGGTGTGGAGACTTCTCTATTTGTGAGTTGTTGTTCAATGTTCATGATTTTCAGATCAAGTTTCTTATCTCATTCTTTGATGCAGTCCTTGAGCTTGTCAAGTCATGAATGAGGTGAAAGTTTTTGGGTCTTAGTGGTTGCAAGTAATTGTTGGCATAGGACATGTTGAGGTGATTGCGAAGCCATGGATGGTAAGTGTCGGGCAGTTAGTTGCCTTACCATTGATATGAACGATACACTCCTATTGTCATCAGGTGTTTTTTCTCATCTATAGGTTCTTCCCATGAAGTGCAAGTGTCAGTATTGTGTTAAATGGGCATTCATATCTCACACTATTGCACTTCAGAAGCCTCCATCTTCTTTAGCATTTCTTACACCATGGCTGCTAGTTTAGATGATTCAGGGGACATGTCTGACGCTGTTGGTGGTGGTGCTGCTGAATTTGAGGTACTGACCTTGTGCACCCCATGAGTATTGTTAAACAAGCGAGCATTTTTAACCATCTCCTCAATAATGGTCCACACCTCGTTTGGATACTTATTTTGGATCAATCCACCAGCTGTTGTATCTAGCATGCGCCTCTCTTGTGTAGTCATCTCTTTGACGAAGAACTCAATGAAGGTCTGATATTGGAAGCCATGATCTTGGCACTTTGTAAACAACCGTATGAAATGCTCTAAGTACTCATTTGACATCTCGTCTGGCTGTGGTTTCATCCCACATATGTCCTTGTGGATTTTGTGATGTTTTGGTTACAAAAAAGTATTTGGTAAGAAATTTATATTGCATCTAGCCCCATGATGTTATTGTACCTACATGCATGTACAATAGTCATTCCTTAACATAAACCATAAGAGAGAATGGGAATGCAATTAATTTGAGTTTGTCCAAGTCTGCCTCTACAAGTTTCATCATGGTGCAAACCACGTTGAAGCCCCAAAGATTTTTTTGAACATCCTCTCTCGATTTTCCTTAAAACGTAAGGAGTTGGTGTATAGCATCATCCTTTATATTGATTTCTTACTTATTTTTATCATTGGGTTGAATACACCAGGGCTGATCATTAAATATAGATGCAATCAGCTCTCGCATCGTCCTCCTCAGCTGTTATGGTGCTGCCATACCCACTACTCGTCTGGCTACCTTATCCTCCGATCTCAATCTGATAAAGTAGCTGCTCGGGGTCCTCATATGGTAGGAATGGTTCGTCTTAAAAATGAGGATCCATAAAATTAGCCAAAGATGGTTAGATGGTTTGTCGAGTCAAATAGTCAGATCTTATGGTGCTGCCATACCCACTGCTCGTCTGGCTACCAAATCCTCCAATCTCATTCTGACAAAGTAGCTGCTCGGGATCCTCATATGGCAGGAGCGGTTTGTCTTGAAAATGAGGAAGAACTAGACGAAGCTGGTTAGACGGTTAGTCGAGTCAAACAGTCAGATCTTTGATAGATCTGAGAAAACTCAATTAGTGTCGGCGCTAGGTTTACCCGTTCGCGCGCGCGTAATAATATAAAAGAAAAATATTAAACTAAGTAACTGGGTGCTCGGCTTACTAAGCCACACGTGCAGTATCCCACTGAATCCTAAAATATTATAAAATTAAAACATAAAACAATTGACACATCACAATATAATAGAGTTACATGTCTCCGGAAATAGCGGCGATTTGATATGGCTATCATTGAGCTGTCTTATGCAAATAAAGTTTGTTTATAAACATGTTGAGTTGCAAGTGGTGAGTACAGAGTCGATCCATGAGGACAAGGAATCTGCAATGTTAGTAACTTGAATAAAAAAAGACACAATTAAGGGGGATTTATGAGTTTAAATTATGCTGAGCCAGATCTGCAAGCTGTACACAAGAAAGAAATCAGTAGACAAATATGTAGTTGAGGTGACTAACTTGTGATTATATTGATCACTGATACTAAATATAAAATTCTTATAATGAATGAACTCAACAAAATAATTCATGCATACACTCGAATGAGGTGAAAAGTCATAAATAAATTGCTTCTACTCTACAATCATCATATCCTTATACTAATGATATGAATTTTATATGTCAGTCATGTGAATAAGGATGTCAGTCTAAATGAAAGATATATGCCGTTGCGCTACTGTGATAGGAAGTTGAATATAGGTTATTTAACTCATGTAAACCTAAAGTATGTTTACCTATAAACATACCCGACATGTTTATAGGACCTCACAACCCCTCTTAATGGATCGAATGAAAACAACTTTGGATTTATAAACTGTGAACTATTTATATCTTTTAATCTAAAATCATCTAGCGCGTATCATTTAATCATTTTTTAATTTAATTTCCATTTTTTAATAAATTCCTAATTATTTGCTAACAAATCTACCGTATTAATGGAGAGAAAATCTGTGTCATATCATCATCATCCCTTTATTATCTCACATTTCTTTTTATTTACTAGGAGAATCATAATTTCTCATACATATTTTCTCTCACCTTCATACTTCTACTCTCTCATCTCTCGCTCACCATAACCAAAGTTGCGCCAACCGAACTCAGTCCCGATCTGAGTCTAGCTCCTCTCCAAGTCGCAACTCTCACCTAGCCAAAACTGCCTCAACCGGACCAACCGGGCACCACCACGAGTCTGTATCCGATCTAGATTTGAGTAGATTCTTCGATCCTAACTGATCAAATATCTAAGCGGCATCTTGATATAAAATCCAACTACCAAGATTCGTCAGATCTATGCTGCAATGTCATATCGTTTAAAGATAAAGAAGGTTCATAATGGTGTACGATTAGTGGTGCACAGTTTTTTCTGAAACCATTGGTGCACATCAAATCTTGTGTGAATGACGCATAAGTTATCCATCATGAAATGTGTTGTTGGCTACATCCAAAATGATCAAAAATTGAATCTTTCTAAACAACGTAATAGGTAGGATGCCGGAGAAGTTCACCATGTTTCAGACCCGGGTGGTCAGATGATGCGGCATCAGCCGATTTGGGTGGAGCTGGGGGAGCCACTGGAGTGGAAGTTTGTGCATCATATAAAATCAGTGCACAGTTTGTGCACTATGTAAAATCAACTTGTGCACCATTTTAAAATTCATAAAAGTGCATCGTGTAATATTAAATTATGATTAATTAAACAATATATTACGATGCATCATACCAAAATCATAAATTGCATCATCTAAAATCAATATGTGCACCGCTCCTAGGTTATGCACCAAATAGTGCATCAGTAAATTACAATGGAACATCCCAAATTCGTAATATTTGCACACATCAGACGATTTCTCCTTTCTTGTTGGGCAGGAGATAGTCGCTGCATTTTATGAAAGAGACGGAGTAAAAGTATGAGTAAATCAAGGGATTTGATAGTTAAATAGCGGCGTAAAAAAGGAGAGATATATTACGGGTTAAAATTTTGATTTTATCTGCTTAATATTAAAACACAATTAATTAATATGTGTTTATTTAATGAATTTAAAAAATTGATGCATTGATTTGTAAGTAGATTAATAATTAAAAACGATTTACAATTTATGTATTTTTACCTGATCAATCCCTATGTATATTTATATATGAAATTGTAGAAGGGGAAGTGTCACTCGATAAGTGCGATTGGTTTTTAACTCTTTGGCGCGTGCACGGTTATGTTGTAGAAGAATTCACAAGTTATCCCTCTTTTTACATATATTTCAATAATCAATCCAACTGTCTCTTAATTATACATCCAAACTAAAGCAAATGATCAACGTCGCTTCACTCGTTAAGTTAATGAGAATAGCGATTAAATAAACGCAACGTCAACTACTTCATCAATGAATGTCGTCATTTAGGTTGTGGTTTAGTTTTAGGAAAAATTTGGTGAAAAGAAAAATTTAAGGAAAAGTGGCTTTTTCATGGAATTCATTCTATTTTTTCTTGTTTTGTTATGGATGAAAAATAGTTGAAAAATGTTAAAATATTTTTTATTTTAAATAAATTTTTCTTTCTATTTTCCATCTAATTTTCCTACAAACTTTTCTTCTCATGTTCTTACAAATTTTCTTTCTTAGTTTCCGCCAAATTTTGTCCAAACCAAACACAGCCTAAATGTTTAAGCCACAAATGGTTGAAGGTTCAGTTTTTTAAACAAATATGGAAAAGATAGAATGTATTCAATGGAAAATTCTCCTTGCCACTCTATCTACCCTAATCCAAACACAGCGCTAGTAGCAGTGGCGGATCCATGATTTTGTTTTCGGAGGCCAAAATTATCTAATTAAAGTTTTGGTGAAATTTGGGGGGTGAAACTAAAAATTTGATTGAAATTAAACATATAAGTTTATTTTATATATATATATATATATATATATTTTATTTTACATATAACTAAATATTTTAGATGGGATTTGGGAAGCGAAAGACCCATGACCCTGAATGGCAGAGCCACTGGCTAGTAGTCTCTCTTAAATCAATCACTTTGGTTCCGAATTTTCATCTGGTTTTGTGGAGTGGAGTTGCCATCACACTCCCTCTTTTTTTGCTTTTCTCGCCTCATTCTTCTTTGTGCCCTTTAAAATTGATGTTTTGTTAAGTTGGTTTACGCACAACACTAATTATAAAAAAAAAAAGGATAAAATACAAAAGTGATTCTGAACTATCACCATTTACCTAATTACGATACGAACTACCATGATTTTCAAAAAAGATGGGATGGAAAAAAAGAATGAACTGATTTTCTAAAATAAAATTTGCCATTATATTTCTAAACTAATATTATTTTAATACTTAGATTTTTACGTCGCTTGGTTATCAAAATAAATAATATCGTTTTGCGCACATAAAGAATACAACGTCTTTTCATACTAAATCATCAATAATTCTCAACAAATTTAATAAAATCAATTATATTTAAATGTTCAAACAAACTGATCTTAAGGATCATCCAAAATCAGTCCAATTTATTTTTCATCACATTTGATAAACAAGATTAGTTTATAGCCCATTTTGAAATTTTTTTCTATAAAAAATGTAATCACGCAATTGCTTGATGTAAATACACTGCCAATAAAAAAAGTGTTACACTAAACCAACACGCATTCAAGTTTTTAATTCAATCTTTATTAAATAAATAAAAAATGATTCTCCATACTTGTTATCTCGTATACCACGCCCGATCCCGAGATTCCAAATGCTCAGCTCCATGATTCTTTATTGACATAATAATATTCTCTCCTCTACTCTACTTGAACTTATTTAATCAATAGATTTCTATTTTATTGAATCTGCATAATGATTAATGAATAAATAAATAAATGCTACAGTACAAGAAAGATGCTCATTTCACAATCTATCGTTCCTTCGATGCCACGTCTTCTTCCCACGTGTGGCGGGCAGGCCACAGGAGAACCAAACCACTCCGCTGCCCGAGATGCCCGTCAGGTCATGGCCTACCCCTGTCACGGCGGGACCCACCGTCTCTCTCTTTGTATTTTAGTTATAATGGCGTTGTTCGTGGGCCTGGGGATGACTCGACTCCGACTCCCTCACGGCCCTACTCATAAAAGAATAGTGGCAAAAATAATTGATTAATAAAAAAACTCGGGGGTCTTTCTCTTGTAATCATGACTTCTTGTCAGCTACTGCTTTTTTTTATATTTTATTTTTTTCAAGAATAAAAAGGATTTTTGGAGATTTCTGTAGGCAATTTTTATTCTTATTTTATGTATTAAAGTTGGATCTTTTAATTTCAAAACTAGGTGCTCAAGCTCTCCAGCAGCCACATGATTTGTTTCCGAGTTTTGTCCCACGGATACTCAATTAGTAATTAACAATTGTCTACTCATTGGTGGAATAACAAAAATTGAATTCGTACTCACAATTTAATAACCTTCGAATTTTACGTATGACAGGTGACATCTAGAGTCATTTTTTCAGAACAAAAAAATCATCAGTTCCGACTCACTTGCAAAAATATTGCAGTAAAGTAGTGGAGGCATTTTATAATGGTGGATTGATTGATTGATTGAGGTGGGAATGAGCACATCTTACACTAATAAGATGGCAATTATTTAGAGTCAACTAGTTGCAGTATTAATAAGGGAAAACTCATAATGGGATTTAAACTATTATTATTTATCTAACTACGGTATGAATTATCAATTTTATAAAAAAAGTGTGATAAAAAACATTAGACTTATTTTGTATGATGCTTAAGATTAATTTATTTAATTTCTTAAATATAATTAATTTTATTAAATTTGTTGAAGATTATGAATGATTGTATATGAAAAGACATCATTTTTTAGTGTAAAAAAATATTATTCAATTTGATAATCCAACGAATTAATTTTTTCATATGAATTTAAATTTTGTAATAATATTAATTTGAAAGTCTATTAATAATCGTGATAATTCGGATTTCAGTAGAATGCAGGGGCGGTACCACTGGGTGGACAGTGGAGACAGCCGTCCACCAGGTCCCAATCAAGCAGTCATAATTCAACGCAAAAATAATATATTTTTAATTTTTGTACCCCCATTAAGTCTAAAAATATATTTTTTTTATTTTTGTATCCTCATTCAACTTAAAAAAAAAATTGTTCCCCCAATTAAACTTAAATAATGTTATATTTTTTATTTTTATAAATCAATCAATTTAAAGAAAAATTTATATCCCCAAATTAAAATTTGTAAATTTCTAATTTCGCCGCCGCCAGTAGAACGTGTGATTGTTCGCACGGGAATTAGAATGTGTAATGATACTTGATAGGCTTTTTGTGTTATTTTTCTTCGTATTAATAATAATGGAGATTTGATTAAAAGTGGAAGCATGATTACATGAACACATGGTTTGCTTGAGAGTCCCACAGAAAACTTTTCCTTACAGTCATCGCCAGTAAAAATGTCACGATCATCGACAGCTAGCAGCAACACGTAACGCAAGTTGCAAGGTATTATCAAAGACTCCACGCCCCAATTATATAAGCTACGCTCATGCGTCTCTTCCAAGCTCCCCCTCCCCCTTCCAACCTTGTTAATCATTCTCCCCCTCAACCAGTAAGTAGTAATACGTAGCTGATGCTAGCTTAGCTAATACTTCCCTTCACAAATAATACCCATCTCGTCTCTCAATTCTTCTTAGATCCAACACTTCTACACCCCCTTGCCTCCCCAATCCCATGGCTCCCGGCATGTTCTTCTACGCCCCCGACTGCGATGACCAGCACCCAATTCTTTCCTCAAAATCACCGTGTCGGGAATCATGTTTCATGTGCGACAAGCCGCTGGGCCGCAGCGCAGACATATTCATGTACAGGTCAGTGGTAGTAGTGGCACGGTACCAAGGGGTGGACAGCGGACAGCCGTCCATCCAAATTCCAACCAAATGTTCATATTTTAGAGTAAAAATAATATATTTTTAATTTTTGTACCCCAATATGATATTTCTTATTTTTGTACTCCCAGTCAGCTTAAAAAAAATTTTACACCCTCAACTAAACTTGAAAATATTATATTTTATATTTTTATACCTTATTTCAATTTAATCGTACACCCAAATTAAAATTTATAATTCCGCCACTAATAGTGTTAAACCTATCTATGGGTTCTTCACTTCTTCTATATGTATGGATAGATTTTATGACGTTCTGGTTCAATGTTGACTTGCGAATGATTTGATTCAGGGGGAATACGCCGTTTTGTAGCACGGATTGCAGACAGGAGCAAATTGAAATGGACGATGCGGAGGAGAGGAGGAGGAGGAAGCGATCCGCCCATAGGACCAAATCGGAGTCGGCAGCTGGAAATAGTAAATCGGTGCGGACCGACACCATTCAAGTGGCCTGATGAAAATGTAGAGAAGCCGGGGATCGTCAATAATCTGTAAATGAACGGTGGAGATGATCGCAAAGCTTTGGCTTTTATTATTTACATTTGCCAACAACGCCAACTGGTTTACTCAAGTTTTGACATCATTGATGAATGGTTTATATTTTATTTCAAAATTTCAGACAATGTAATGGTTGGCTAGAGCATGGTGAGTGCGCGGGTCATATTTTAGTCATCAGTAGTAATGGTTTGTAGTTATTAGTTTTCTAATCAACGGAGGTCACAGCGTCATCGGCACGCTTTTCAAGTTAAATATGAAATTGACTAGTGGCCAAGAGTGTCTGGATCTATATGCAAATTTACTCAGTTATTGAAACTTAAAGAAAAATAAGAAACAAGAATCCATCAATATGGAAATCTCCTCGACAAGTAGCCTGATTTTATTGTTAGCAGGTGGAAGTTAAGACTAAAATCTCATATTCTTTTAAGGATTGTTAGTCCATGATTTGTGAGAATTAATATCCGAGTGTAAAGTATGCTTGACACTTCTTGATGTAACCGGAGCATTCGAGGTTTTGTATGTCTTAGAGTAGTCATCTCTGTTGAAACTTGCTAATAGTTTCTTGTCGTAAAGATTGTTTTTGTTGTATAGTGTCATCACTTTTTTTAGAATAAAACTTAATCTTCTAAAAAAACAAAAGTCTATAAGTATTGTATTTCGAAAATGTGATGGAAAATTGATGATTTTTTTGTTAGTTAAAAATATTTAGGAAACAAAATTTAAATAGAGAACTAAAACAAATTAAAATAAAGAATTTTTATGTTATCCCTCACAATTGTTTTTACAAATAATAAAAAAAAATGAAATAGAATTCATATATAGTTCTTTTTCCAACTCAAATTTTGTAAGCCGAATAGACTGTGAGGCTCGGTTTGTTTTGCCGACAGATAAAACAGTAGGGAAAGAACATGAGAAAAAAATTAATTTTTTATGATTTCTATTTCATTTTTTTCATAGAAATACAATATTTCAGAGAAAGTATTAAATTTTTTTTAAATTGAACTAAAACTTTCTTTTAATTTTATAAATTTTTTTTAATCTTCCTTTATTTTTGTTTTCACTCATTTTCCAGACAAAATTTTAGAAACTACTAACAATTTTATGACTTCATTTATTTTGTATGTAGATTGGTAAAATAGAAGAAAGAAAAGATGCCAATTTAATTGTAAACGAAACAAACTGTTTAAAAAATACAACTACGAGTTGCAGATAAATTCTGCTAATGCACGAATTACTACCAAAAAGAACAAGAAAGGTAAGGCGGGGGACAGAATTCATTGATTCCATCTTATATTCTCAATCCTAAGATAGTCAGGGATTTATGGAGCATTTGTTGTTTGTCTTGTGAAGCTCATTTGGCGAGGATCTGTTGGATGAGAATCTCTGGACAAAGATCTATTGGACGAGGATCATTGTGTGAGGACCTTTGGCTTCTCTTTTCTCTATTGCTTGATCCGTCCACTTTGGTCTTTGATTCAGTTTAAACAAAATAAAATCTAACTGTGGACATAAACAAAAATATTGGGAGCCATATCATCAAATCTTACACATTGTTGTCTTGGCATAGTGAAGAGTTCAACTTCTTGACACTATCAAAATAAATGTATTTTCAGATCAAAAGGCAGTGTCTAAAAAATGACTGAAAGATTTTTGATCCATTTTTTGCCTCAGGCCGGAATTGGCTTGTTCCACATGTCGGAATTATTTATCAAAAATAGGTCAGAAATGTGATGACATTTCCGACCAATTGCGGCCGTTCCATTATCTTCCGGCATAATGGTGGTGTACGTTGAAGAGTAGCTGAAAATAGCCAGAAAATGACAGCAACTCTTCAAGTTTTTCTACCACATTTGCACTCCATTTTAGACATTTTAAATAGCGGCTGGAAATAAGCGACAACTCGTATGTTTCTTAGCCACAATTCCATCTCATTTTAGGCCAATTTAAATAGCAGTTGAAAAGAGGCCGGAATTAGGTCGCAAGTGCACTAGAAATGAAAACCTAAATTCGATCCGCTCTGTCACTTTGCTCCCTCGCCTGGCCGCTCACGTGCTGGATCTCCTCCCCTTCTCCTCGCTCCTCCCGCGTGCACGCTTCTCTGTTATGGGCTTGGCCGCCCCATCCGCCTACTGCGTGTTGCCCTACACCGCGCCCCATTCACTGGCTCTGGCTGCTGAGCGCACTGCCTTGCGTGTTGTGTTGTCGTCGCCCCGGATTGCCTCGCCTATAGTTGTCGCCAAGTCTCGCTGCTTCGTTGCACCCAATCCCTAGGTAATATTTTATCTTGATATATGTTAAAATTTAGAGAACTTTGATAAACACATACTAGAATATTTTAGTGTAGAAGGAGGAAGAGATGTTATTTTAGACGTTATTGGATTTGATCACTAGTGTGGGAGGATCGTTTATATTCACTTTGTGATGTTAGTGTAATATGTGATTTTGAATTGTGTTGCATGTTGTGAGCTAGAAATGTGTTTGTGTTTGTGTGAATACATGTTGTAATTCATTTTAACATATTGAATGTGAGATTATTATGAACTATAAGTTTTGGTTTGTAATACTTTATGGAACTAGAGATTGTTTGTGTAAACGATATGATCTAATTTTTATATGAGGCGTTGTTGTGTATTATAGAATAAAAGTACGAAATTAGAGAAGTGTTGGATGTATGACTTTTTGAAAATAGTGAGACACAATTACAATGTAGATTTTGTTGCTGGGGTTGAGAGTTTTGTTCAATTTGCATGATGTAGAGGCGCAGTTAACTTGTTTGAGCATTTAAGATGTCTGTATTGATGGTGTAGAAATTGGAGGGAAGATGTTTTTAAAGAAGAATTTAACAAAGTCAAAGCTACAAGTTGTGCGCAACAAGATGAATCAGAGGCTTTATATTCTGATTGTACTTCTCTTACTGAATTGGACATTCGTATGAGGATTATAAGTATCAAAACAAATAATTAGATCATGAAGAGTGGTTACAAAAAGATATGCAAATTGGTGGTGAGATTCTCCCTTACGAACACAGATTTTCAAGGGACGTCTATGACACATTAAAATCCCTACAAAGTCTCTTGCATGAAGTCATCAACTATGGCGTGTGTGTTCATGACTGCATGCTCTTCTACGAGGAAGATGCTTCCTTGTCTCACTGTAGGTTTTGTGATGCAAGTGTGATGAAGCGTGTCATTGGGCTACATCATGCAAATAAATTTATAATATCTATGCTCATAAGTAGTAGTAAGTACATGGTCGATCCGTAGAAACTAAGTTATTATGCGTTTAACAACTAGACAAATAGATAATAGAAAAGACATAAAAATCTTGGAGTTTCAGTAATACGAGTTAATTAGGATAAATAGCAAAGAAATCAGATAGATAAGCATGTAGTTCAAGTAGCTTTGACTTTTGATATTGTTAATCATCGATACTACAAATAAAACTCTACTCATGCATTGAATTTAATAAAATATACATCTTGTATCTCAGAGTGTAAACAATTACTCCTACTCTACATTCATCAAACCCTTTAGCCAGTGGTATGAATTCTACCATGCCTTTTCAGCCAGACTGTTGGAGGCTACGTACCTCTTGTACTTCTCCAATACTTCTTGCCAAATGCGGCACCATTATAGTTGGAATCATGCCAAATGTGGTACTATCATAGTTGTAACCTTAGATCTGAGAGTGGTTTAATAGCATTACTTCTCAACTGGAAAAAATACATTTGACATTTAGGAAGATGTTTGTTTTCAGGAAATAGTAATAGTTTGTTTTTTATGCTTCTACACCTTATGTTGCTTCTCCTTGGTGGGTGAGACCGTCGGCTGATTTGAAATCAAGGATTCTCTCTCAAGGGTATCTATCTATGTAGATAAAAACCATCATATTCTAATTTTGCACCTATAATGTTTTGCCTGTCTTTTGATTTATTAATTCAAGCCTGAAGCTTGTAAGCGTGGATCGTGCATTCATGCTATTGCCAGAAACATTATGCCATTTTTTCTAGCAAACCTTTTTTAATGTCTTGGTTCAGTACATCATTTTATGATTTGTAGTTGCAATTGCTTGGTAGGGCAAGATTGTTGTCGCATCTGGAAGGAAGTTAATCAGTGCGCCAAACCCATTTGTCTCTGATTCGGGTACCATCCATGGTGGCTTTGCAATTGAAAGCTTTATTCTACTAAGACATACTGATAGTAACAGTTCTCAGTATTACCAGTCAACTAAATCTCTGTAGAAATGTCATTCATGGAAGTGATGCAATTGAAAGTGCAGCCAGAAAGTTGGACAGTGGTTCCCATAAGATGTCGTTGGCTGGACAAGAGGTCTTCACTCCTGGGTCTATGAGAAATAATTTGTTCAGCCATTCCTCTTTCTCTATATATAAGTTGTCTGTATGACCAAATTTTATGAAGAAGTTGTGCTTGTTGCGGAATAATGGATTCATAGCTCTCACATTTGTGGGATGAGACCTTTTATGTACCCATAGACTTGTTTTTCAGTTATACATTTGAAAGCCATATCCTTGTAAGAGCATCCAACCCATTTAGGTATTTTATATTGGATCTGTAACGTACTTCTACAAAGTTACCAAAAGCTCCCAAGCCATTTACTAGCTTGCATATATGAAGTCATATTACTGATCACAGACAGAGCTCAACACATCATGAATCAGAAAATGGCTTCTGTTTTTATAGAAATAGTCATGCCACCCAGCTTTTTGTGGAATTTGGCCCTTAACAATGGATACCGAGATCTTGTTTGTTCTAATAACAATGGAATTTAATGCAATTGTGATTTGAGGTTTGAGAAAGGGTAATACAAACTCAAGTAAAATTGTATACAAACCCAGCTCGAAAGAGAAGGAACACCAAAGTGCAGTGGAAGTACAAGTAAGCACAATCTTTGAAAAAGCTTTCATTTATCCTGCTTTGCTACCGAGAAAGAAGGCCATATGACGGCAAGTCTTCAAGCCGTGACATATCATCAAGCAGTAGCTCCCTCTCCAGCTGACGCCGTGTTGATTTCATCACCGTCTGATGGAAAGAAAGAAACATGTAGAGTTAAGGTCTAGCAGACATACTTCATATCATCCATTCGAGTACGTACAGATACTGCTTTTTTTGTGGCACTTACATTAAAGTCCATATAAGTAGCCCGCATGTCAAGCCATAGATGATCCATCAGCTTAAATGTGATGCAATACAGTAGATCAAAAGCTGAATCATTCTCTGCCAATCACACAAAGTGAATTATACTCCTTCAGAGTCTGGTTTGCAAAAATTAATTATGTGTGTGATTGTAACAGTTTTAGGTATGCAAACTTTTGTATAAGAACATAAACTAGGCAATACAAGGCAGCACTAGTTTGCTTAGTTTTAACTGAAGTCAAACTTTAACATCCTAAATTGCTCATTGCTGGCAGGAAATGCAACATTCACACATCCAATAATTCGTATGAGATGCCATATATATGCAAGTTTGGTGGTACCTGAAAGAAACTTCATGAATGCCGCCCCAGCCAGCGTTTTTGGCTTCACTACAGAATATGAGAGACCACAAAATCAAGTCTGCAGTAATTTGACATTCTAAACACGTAACAGCATGTCTGGGGAACTCAACCTCAGGCAGGATATAGTACTTTCAAATAGCAGCCAGTAAATGCAAATTGGCTGTACTAAACAAATTAAACAGAACTTGAATGAACATATATATGCTCATATGCCCAATCAAACAAAGTTTCTGAAATACGTAATACGAGTTAATCAACCAGCTAAAGACTGAAGAACCAAATATTTTACGAGTAAGCATGAATGAGCGTATAACAAAACTGTCAGTAGAGATCGAGAACAAAAGCAAGTTTGTTCATCTATGCTATAATACTACGCGATTGGAAAAGAAAAGAATATTTGTTAAGAACCTGCTTCAAGATCGAGCATCTGGATAAGCATGAAGGTGATGTTTACTCCAGCCACAGCAAATGGGTATTCCCATATGGCTCTGTTTCCTTCTTGTTTCCTGAGAAGATCCTGGAATGACTTCTGAAAAAGTGGAACCAGAGCCTTTAAGACAGAATTTTGCATAGACAACCAGCGAGTAAATTAAGCATTTCAGGAAAACAAATCAGATAGGCACTATGAACAAATTTCAGTTGCAGTTAATTTCTTTTTATAAGCCAGTTAAAAGTCGTATTATCTGTTCTGAGTTAGGAGGAGAGGAAGACTATAGCAACTAGCTCAGTGGTATTCAGCATTCCAGAAACATATGAGGCATTGGGAACACATGGTAATCATAACCAGAGGCGGATCCAGTGCAAATATTCAGGAGGAGCAAAAAGAATACTGTCATTAATGCCTTAAAGGTTAAAAAGTAAGCTTAAAATAAAATTATAGTCAACATGGAAAGAAAAATAGAAAAACTTGATCGTAATTAATTTACTATAGGGGTTGATGTGAAATACATAAGGAGTAAATATATAAGATAATAGTTCGGAGGGACAAAGTAATAAAACTATCTTTTTTTTCTTCTGCTCGAGTCGAGGTGGGGCAGCTGCCCCCTAAATCCGCACTGATCAACTGATACTTTGTAAGGTGATGGTACATGCATGAAAATGTATTATATACATCAAAGGAAGATTTGATATGAAACATCCATATCAGGAGAGGCCAGCAGGCAATCATTGTTTGATAATCTTTATTCACATTGCAAGCTTAGTTAACAAGAAAAAATTTTAGAGCAAATGCTTTCCGAAAGAGAAAAGTTGAAAATGCCACATCTACAGATTATCAGTTAATCAAACAGACATAGAAACCCTCAAAGCTTCATCTTAAAAATTCTAACTGAAGGTCATATATGTAATTGTTCGATTAATCATGTTTATTCGAATTGGCAGTCTTCAAATGTGTCAAACTACTACTTGTACGCCAAGAACACTTGATATATTTACATATGTTACATATTTGGTATTTTAGCTATGTCCATTTTATCTGTCTGGTAGTACATTGTTATGTGACGGGAAAACAGAAATAGTTCTTAAAAGGAGGCGAATTACACAGGGCAGTGCCCAAGGCAGGGCCAAACTCGGACGCTAAAAAGTTAGAAATAAGCACAAAATATGGACAGCAAAACCTTACCTCAGAATCTCAGATATAGACTACCAAATACAAAAGATCATACAACTCTTTAAGTCTGCAAGCTCAAAAGGCTCTCAGAGAAGGGGACAGTTAAATATAGTACTTGTTATCCAAGAATATTTTCAATATTAAAAAACAAACTAAACAATTACATACATATATCACTAATGTATGACCACGGTGAAAAGGTCGGCCTACTTTTCCTTGAGCTCTCTAACAATACTAGATAAGATTTTTTGTACAATAGCAGATAAGCTCTTCACATACCGGGAATCTTCTGGCAAAAAATACCAAGTTCTCTAGTGATATGAAGCCACCTCCCCTACCGTCACATATTTCAGTTAACTTGAAAAAAGAGAGGAAAATGTAGGTGACGATTGACATCTGAATTTTAAAAGATTATAAAGAAAACATTAACCCACCTAAAGTCCGTTGATGGATCTTTTCCTTGCCAACCCATCTCCTTCCACTGCTCAGATATTAAATCATGAAGTTCTTCTTCAGGAAAAGACATTTTCCAAAGTGCCTTAAGAGCTTCCTACAAGTATGGCCTCAAATTAATTCACAGCAAGTAAGCCAGCCGAAAGTCTTTTGAAATAATACCGAGCCGTTAACTGATACCTGGTGTTCAAGAATAGTGCTATCATAAGGTACATTTATACGGCTTTGAAGTCTCCTCAAACTGTCTTCCTGCATAAACAAAAGGCAGCGTCAAAATCTCAAAATCCGGCACGAGTGTTTCCAACCGATTTATGAAACCATTGGCGGATTGTTCTATGTATGACACAATGAAGGCGTATACCTGATTGCAAATGCATCGAAACATGGCGGTTAAGATTACCAGCACATTATAAAGTGGAAAATAAATAATAATTTCCATTTTTTCTTGAAATTACCAAGTAGTGGTCAAACCTGCTAGAATTTAAGCCTGAATGCTGGTAACACTATATTTAACAATCAAATTTTTGCTGCAAAATAATAGCTTATAGAAAGTAGGATTGCTGAATGCTTAGATGTACAAGAGGATAAGAAAACAAAGGCAAAACATATGTATCAACTATCAAATTCAGAAGCAAAAAATAAACTAGTATGATTTCACTGAATCACCTGAAGTGGGGTTAAATCAACTGACGAACGGGCATCACTGTCTCTTCTTTGGGCACAGACACATGAGAGGCCTCTCCCAATCCATGCCGCTGATCCAGCCACAACATCAGCTGTAAGAAAAAAGTTTTTATTCATTTTACTGTTCAAAATGTGGCAAAACATAATTTGACACCAGACACTGCATAACTACATTCAAGTGTGTTCATAACCAAGAAAAAGCCACAACAAAATATGCAATACATAAGACGCTGAACTGATACAATAAAACTGATTCATCCTCACAGATCACACAACATATGTGATGAACATTAACATTATATTGATTTATCAAATGGGTCAAACGGCAAGCTATGGTTTAACATTTTATCATATGAGTGCCATGGAAATTCTATGATATACAAGTCAACTGGAATAAAGGTGAACTCAAATACATGTAGAAGAAGTCAAGCACACATTTTGAATCATATGCAGCTACATATGAGGAGCTGTTACAAGGTCTCACTCCAATTCGTAATGTAGCAAGTCCACTGCCGTGAGCCAGCTGGAAATTCATACTACTCAGTGCACACATCTTCCAATTCAAATGTACGGTGGACTCAAAATTCTTCGTTCATAGGTACTAGGTGCCTAACAGATCAGTTATACGATAGAGCTACTAATTGAAGTATGTGAATTAACTACAAATGGAGTGCCAAAACACATGAAACGAAAGTCTCAAGACAAATCGGTCAATAACAAAAACTAAGTCATTTCACGCAGACACAGGACATCATTCAGAAAGCAAGTAGACCAGTATTTCCATGGGTCATTAACTGTGTCTTGTGCACCTGTTGCTCACCAGCCACACATTCTATTTTCCTCACACACTCAATCCAAAATAAGGAAATTGAAGCATTCAGAATCCGTACTGAGAGGCAGTGCTTTAGTGAAGAATATGAAATTTAGCCACTGAAAGCTGAGTACAGTATCAGCAGAGATCCAGTCTCAGCACTGGAATTCATACGCGAATCAGCCACACAAGACACCCATGTAACTAATGTTGGTGAGTTGAAATTAGAGCAGCGAGTACTAGAGAGAAAGCAGAGCAGCAGAAGCAGTAGCAGGAAAGGAAACAAAGCGTGAGAAACAAGGACGGAGAAGATGGGCATGATACCGGAAGTAGAATGGTAGTTATTTCCGCGGTCGAATCCGTGAGAAACTCGTCTAACAGCGACAAAGGAGCCACCGCGATGATCATCCATGTGGAGGCAGAGACAGCTAGAGCAGGGCCATCGTCGTCTCCGCTTGCGCGGCGAGCAACAAGCCACACCAATGAATCCTGGAAATGCGGACCCGCGGAGAAAACGAGGTTGCGATAAAAGAGGGAGAAGGTTTGTAGGGGTAACTGGGAGGAGATCCAGAGGAGGAAGAAGAAGCAGTTACGAACAAGGCATCATCATGACATGGTTAGTGTGTGTGCAAGTGCAACTCTGCTTTGCTGGAGATCATCGTCGTGGTCTGCATCTGATTGGTGTTGATGATGGGATTGGGAGCCTTTTGCCACGATGAATCAATGAATGAATCAATCTCCTCTCTCTGCTCCCTTACTAACACTAACAGCTCAGGTGGCCATCCCCAGCCTCTCCTCTTCCTTTTCCCCTTGTTTTTT
>NQLW01000037.1:3307900-3361345 GCA_002312845.1 Kalanchoe fedtschenkoi | reverse complement strand
AGGTTTTAGAAAATTTGTATTGTTACTGCAAAAATGACGCTACGATCGACAACATGCATATACCAAACACAAATCCAACGATCGAGGGGAACATCCCCAATGCGAGCTTCCAGAGTCAAAACTTGTCTATAAATTTCCCAGATGGAAACAGACAACATCAATATGTTAGGCTGCCAAATAAAAGTAGCAGATGAGAAGCTTGAACCAGAAATGAAAAGCTCCTGGACCCATGCTGATAGAGTAGACACATATCCGAATTGTATATGACAATATGAGTGGCTCTAACTTTTTAATTCCGTTATGGGATTTCAACCGCTGACGGAATGGTTTGTTCAGGAGTTGGACCCATCACCAACCATACAACTGTCTTTCTTTTTATGTAAATATTAAAAATTTAGAAGCAGAAGAAAGAACAAGAAGAAGAGTAGCTTTGAGAATTGATTATTTAAATATGAAGACGGAAGAAAAAATCAGTTTCAATGAAAGTTGATTAGAATTAATAATCCTAGTTTATGTAATTTATTAAATTATTATTTTGGTAGAATTCGGATTTTTATTTGATTTAGTAGTAATACCCCTGTAAATAATATGACCTAGTGGTAGGAACAATTTGAGAACAATAAGAGAGTTCTCCAGAGGAATTCTTTGTGTAGAGTTTTATAAATTTTTTGCTAAAGAAAACATATTGGAGAATTTAGAGGTTTGTATTCGAGAGTGTTGAGCTGAGTGCTTCCATTCTTATAATACACATATATCAATAGTAAAGATCACGGAGGTATGCTTTGCTGAGAGTTAAACCACTTTAAAAATATCGTATGTTTCTTTAATTCTTTATTCATATTATTATGTGTTAGTGTGCGTTATTCGTGTGAGAGTATTGTGTTGATGTTCCGCTGAGCATGCTAGAAGACATACCTCTCTACCATAACAAACTTTTATCAGGATTTTTGAGAGTTAATTATCCCTTCTGACTTGATATTTAAAAATCTAATCAATTCTCAATAAATTGATTAAATATTTTTAAATATATTCATCTTCATGACATCTTCTGACGCTCTTGTTCATTCCCTTTAGCAAGAAAGATGACCATCCAATAAAAAGTGATACTAATTTTATTGAATAAAGGCAATAGGCAGTAAAAGTACATGGTGGAAAATTGAGTGGCATGGGATGTCACCCATGATCCAACCCAACTACCGAAACTCAAGCTCAACTCGAAAACTGAGGCAAGAGGCATCGACTGCCTCAACAATACACCGGGACTCACAGACTCCTATTCAATAAGATATTTGTAGCATCCAATCTACTTGTGCACCGAACCTCTTGTTAAAAGTCTCTCATTGAAGTAGAAACCAAAAACACAGAGAATGAGCAGATGAGCTTACATCGCGAAGCTATCTGCCACCCCATTAGCCTCTCCATAATCACATAATCATTCTTGAAAAATTTTCAGCAATGGTTCAATCATTCAACGTCACTTTATGAATATCTTTACGTTTATCAACAAGTGGATTCCACCAGACCATTATAAAAAGCCTAGTGTAGCAAACTATGTCTCAGGCTGCAGAAATGTGAATTCAGCAACTATGCCGGGTGCCCAAGAATTAGTCCATTAATGTCCATCAAAGGGTGGCACTATCGAGCTCCTACTCAAGTTCAATCATGGTATGTCATGGCACTTTTGGGGAATCAAAAATTTTATTTTGGGGTAAAAAAATTGTATGTCAAAGTTATATTCATTACCAGCAATAAAAAAACTTTCTCTGAATGCTTATTATTTTATTTTAAAAAAAATATTTTACTTTTTTTGTTGAGATTTACAGTATAATGGTTTGGTTTTCGGCTGAACGATCAAAATTGGGGGTAAAAATTTTAATGATTTTCTATTATTTAAAATGAATTCATGGTACAAAGTTGTAGAAAATATAATTTTTATTGAAATTTAAATTTTTATACCTAATATATTTATCTTAGAAACCCAAATAGAGAAACTCAAAAATGTGATCATGAAATAGACACAAAGTTTGCTCGCTTTATATTTATCCGCAGTATAACTACAAATACAACTAAACTTGCAAGTTTTACAACATGTTAGACAACAAAGCTTGAAATAGATTTATGCATCCATAATAAAGTGTAACTCGAGATAATCCTTCCCGGTAAAACTATAGCTTATTAAACCGTAGGCTAGTAGTATCAATGAAAATTGAGATATGTGTCACACTTTTTGCATGTACTGAACTATCAATCTAATCTGTTCACTACGCTTTGTCCACACTTCTTGATCTAATCACGTTTCTCGATTTCCAAGTAAGACTGTCATATGAAACGACTCACATTCAATCCGTTTAAGCATGACCATATATTTTTCAGTCTTCACTTATCGAGGGGGCTAAAGATATTTCTAAAATCATATGAGAGTGACAGATTCATCTTGTTGACTCACTTTCGTCATCATGATTAATAATTTACCGAATATTATCTTTATGAATACTCGGTTTATTGGTAGCATTGATGATATCAAAGTAATTTAATTCAAAATTAGGTAACTATGATAAACTCATTTTGAGTATTATACTCATATATAAAATACTACAAAACACCCCTTTTCAACTAAAAATATGGCCGAAAAATCACCAGAAAAATATATTTTTGGCATTTTTCAAGATACTTTTTGATAAAAAAAGAATTGCTAAAAACTACACTGCCGATAAATTTTGTTTTGACCAAATTCGACTATTTTTTGGCTATATTTTTCGGACAATTTGCAAATCTCTACTTCTCGCCACTTTCCGGCAATGTCCACGACACACCCCAACTTCTAGCAAGTTTCACGTAATTTATTATTTTCTAGCCATATTCCAATCAATTTCCAGTAGAGCTTTTTCCGGTTAGTTTTGAGGTTTTAGTTTTTGCCATTTCTGGAAAAAAATAATATTCATTTAAATTATTTTTGAATTATTAATTAATTAATACTAATTATTAATAAAAAAAACTTATTTCCCTGTAAAATCTGTTGACTTCACAAAGGCAATATTTAAATAAAAGTTTTATAATATAAAATATAGGGGAAAAACTCACAAGGGGCCCTGAACTACTACCACTTACCCAATTGCGGTCAGAACTATCACGATTTCCAAAAAAGGTGAGATAAAAAAAATTGAAATGATTTTCTAAAATAAAATTCACTGTTATATTTCAAAACTAATATTTTTATAAGACTTAGATTTATTTGTGAAAATTATGTCATTTTTTTTATCAAAAAACGTCGTTTTCTTTATGTGCGTAAAATGATATAATTTATTTTGATAACCAAACGACGTAAGTTTCACTCACAAATCTAAGTCTTATAATAATACTCCCTCTGTCCTCTTTTACATGTCACTTAACCGAATTTGTTTGTCTATTTTCACTTGTCACTTAACAATTTTCAATGCGTATTTAATATCAACAACTACCTTAAAATGTCAAACATTATTCACTTCATTACCATAATCAATAAAAAATACATTCCTCACCAGTAATCATCTAACAATTTTACTTTTTGCATGAACTTTTTCAAAAAAAATATTAACCACCTACTTATTAAATTTGTCCAACGGCTAGCATTAACTTTATCTTAATCTACTCAAATCAACCTTAAACGACATGTTTTAGAGGACGGAGGGAATATAATTTATGAATGTAATGGTAAATTTTATTTTAGAAAATTAGTCCAATTTTTTTTTCATCGCACTTTTTTTTGGAAATCATGATAGTTCTGACCGCAATTAAGTAAGTGGTGGTTGTTCATGACCCATTTTGGATTATATCCCTAAAACACAAATATGTTAAAAATATCTTGTATTAAATATCCAATATAACAAACAAAATACCACACTAAGTTCTACAACCCTACGCACGCAGTGGGGGTGGACGTCTGTAGATGGCTGGCCTCCTAGTTGCTATGACCCCTCAAGTAGGAGTCACATGAGCAACTATATCCTCACAAATCATAGGCATACGTCAAAATAATAAGGAATAAAATAACGAAAGAAATAACCCAGAAGTCAATTTGGTCAAAATAAGCTCCTTCACCGTGTGCGGACTAACCAGGTTGCACGCACAGTGATTTTTTCTTTGCCTGTGATCTTATGTGAAGTCCCTCAAGCTAATTAAACTTGCCGGTGCGCAACAGTTGCATGACTTACGTGTGGCTTCCTCCCGTAATTTCATATTTTTGGTGGTTTCTTTGTAACAACCCCACACTACGACTTTGTCGGGTGTTGAGAACTCAGGGAAAGTTAGTGGTTGGTTAAAACAAAATAAAAATAGTCTAATAAAAATTAACAAATTAAGTTTCAAGTGATAATTAGGAGATAAAGGATGTGATCATGAGTAGTATTCTCTCAAGTTTTGGGTGGTGAGTCATCCGACCGTGAATCAGAACTCCCACACGACTTAATTCATTAATCAGTCATGCATTGACTGGTTATTACGCACGCGCGGTTCCCTTTGTGTTGCACTCAATTAGTTATCCTGCATAAAAAATTTCTACGCAAACCCAAACTTGAACTTGATATTGTTAATATGAGTTAGCCTAACTAGTCATTCAAAAATTAATTAACTAAAAGAAATAAAAATAAAGTACGAAAAATAAAAATTCAGATGCCTCTCAACAAGAGCCCTTGTTTAATGTCTTAGGCTCCATGATAGATCAACCCTGTCAAGGCGGTAGAGCTTCTTCCCATAGCCACCATCTCAAAATCCGTTCATGTGGTTCTGGTGGCGGTAACTACTTTAGCATCATGTCATCTAATTTATCTTTATCTTATACAATGGGTTTTGCATAAGAAGTTACGCAAATCTTTCCAAGGATAATCTGCGAGTGGAATCGATCATCTTTTTCATCCAACTTAATCACATAAAAATCGCAATAAAGGATAAGCGGTCCACATGCATACAATATTCTTGACAATCCCTATTATTTGTGCATAAGAGAGGTTATTTAATTAAAATTTTATATAATGTGACTTGAGTGGTTCTAACCTCAATTCAAAATATATAGAGTAAGTCATAACATTAACACCTAACTCTATCATGTAATGATCAATGCACTTTTTACCAATTAAGTATGAGATTGTAAAGTTATCGGGCTTATTAAAAATTGAGATACCTTAGGATTTGACTCTATGGACTTCCGAGAATCTTTAGGCTTATGAAGAATGAAATCATGGTATAATTTATCACTATTTGGAATCTCCACCTAAGTCTGGTCCTGTTCTAAAGTGATGAATTTGAAGAACATGTATGAGGCTAATGATAACTGCGATGTGTGCGACTTACTGCTCTCCAACTCATGTAAAGTTCTCACGTTCTGAAATTCTCCTAGAGCCACGCATGTGAAGATTTTCTATTTTGTGTGCGGCTCTATGCGCGGGTCAGGTATATGGCTGACAACTACTTCGTCTTTTTCACTCTCAAACTCTAGTACTTGTACTTCACCACTCATGTTAGAAGTACTAATGAATGTGGATAAATCTATCTGAATTATGGATGAAACCTAAGTATGTTCCACCGTAATTGCCCTATATTCATCGACAACTGGTCCAAGTGTCACTGCATATTGGCGAGCCCTAGATCTTTTTTCTTTTCAGATTCAACAAAGTGCATTTCTAATTTATCGAGCCTCACGTTCAACCCAGCGTAATGGTTTGGATCAATTGCCGTTTTAGCTTAGTATAGATGTACATATTTCCTTGCTTCCGATTTTGGGTCGGGCTGCTGAATAGTACTAATTTCTTGTTCTTCATTTCAATCCTGCCAATATAGACAAACTTAATATCATGACCACATTCTAAGCATATATAATACCTAATAAATTCAGGTCTTCTTGCTTGCTCATAAGTCTCCTCTTGTTGCCATGGCAGGTCCTCGTAGGTTATGTATCCCAGTCATATTGCCATCTATGTTTTTTTTGTTTCCCTCTCCGCTGCGCTTCTTTGATGAAACATGTCCCACTCAATCTTTAGGTACAATGGAAAATCTTTATTCTCAAACATTGAATTCATCGCTAGGTAAATCATCAAAATGTTCACACGGTTTAAATAAGCAGCAAGATTAGGGAATAAATCTAGGATTAAGAAAAATTTTACTTCAAAAACAATAAAAAGTTAAGGGAAGTAATATTAACTAAAAGTTGGGATTTTTTCTAGAAGCCGCGTGCAGTGTCACATAGACTGTTAAACTGAGAACACATAAACAAGGTGCATGCTTAGGATACCAAGCTGCGCGCACAGATTTGTTTGTAAACCCTAAATACAGAATGAAAAACTATATAAAATTGACGAATTAATAACTTTGCAGAGTTACCTCAGTCCTCGGTAGGGATGACAATAGGGCAGGTTCGGGACTGTTAGTGGTATTACCATACCATATCCGTCTCGAGACATATCAAAACCATATCTGCACCATAATCGCTCGGGTATGGAAAAATCAAAGCCATCCCTATCTCCGTCGGGTTTTGATTTAACCATGGTTAACCATTTAACCAATAGTCGATCTCACATATGAAAAATCAAAAGTATTGCCGGCCACAGATGAGGAGAAGAGTCTTAGCTCGCTTAGTTTTTTTTCATTAGAACCTTTGCAAATACCTAAATTAAGTTTTATATCTCTGAAAAGACAATGATACTAATTAATATCCTAGTATAACATGTTGTTATTAATAATTTGCTCGTCCTGATCAGCCAACGTGTATTAGTGCATAACAAGCTTCTTATCCCCAACTTGCTGAAGAAATTCTTGTCGAGGATCGTTACATCTTACTTAAAATCAGGAGTAGTACGATATTAATAACAAGTGACACATACTGCATCTTAATATATACTCTATCCATTGTTGCATTTTATTTAAGACCAAAGAGAAAATGAGTAGTTCTTAAACCAACATGGTCGACAATTGAAAGAGGATATTCATGAACTATGATCATTGAAACTAATTTCTCCCTAAACCTTTGCTGATCAAAAGCTTGAGATTTTACTTTATCCTTATTATTCACATGAAGAAAGGACTGTCTTACAACTTGTTTTTCTTTTTTAAGTAAGATTTCACATGAGCATGTAGAGTGACGTCTCATTCATCGAATCTACTCCAAGAACGCATTTATAGTGCACACATCTTGCTTTATGTAAATTGTGTGGTCTATAATTTGGATAAGAGAAATAAAGACTGATGACATAAAAGTCACACTTGACGATTCGCCGTTTTAGCCAAGCATTCACTTGACGGTAAAAAATAGCGACTTCGTCGCTTCAGCAGGTGACAAAATAAATAAAATAAAACTCGTTGCGTAGCTTCAGACATGAATGTTTTCATATTGTCTATGGTTTCACTTAGATAATTCACTTTATCTAATGACAAAATCTAAGAAACCACGTCACACTATTTGAGACGAGAATTTCTTTTATTACTCTCTAGAATTCTTTTATCTAAAATAAGAAAGTTAGCAAATGTAGATGATGAAAGTAATAGTCCTAGTGAAATATATTAAACATAATCTGATAAAGTTAACTCATTGAATCATAATACTATATTGTGATTACAAATTGAGCATTTTATTTAAAATTTTCAATAATTATTAGAGAAATATGTATTATAGAATTAAATGTATTGTTTAATTTAAATAGTTATATAACTATTATGGATCGCTCGGATCGATTTGTGGATGGTTAACTAAAGTCGCGTCTGAGCGGATATGGAAAATACCATACCCTTAACCTATCCGTCCAATTTTTTTCGGTTCAGTTACGATTTTAACCACTAGCTTGGTCAACTTGATTATTATTCAAGTTGACCGGGGCGGGGACGATTCGGGTATGGTTCGGTTGAATTGCCATCCCTAGTCCTCGGGAACAACACACATTTAACAAGACTGTCATTAGGCTATCTTATGCAAATAAACTTTTAATCTCCTGGCTCACTAGCTAGCAACAAGTTCAGGATCGATCCACTAAAACTAAGTTCCTATCGCATTAGTAACTAGAACACTGAGATATAAAAGACTCAAAATTTTTGGGGGTTTTAGATGAAAAGGTGAAGTAATGGGTTACTTCAATGTGCACCTAAAATAGATAGATCAGTAAGATAAACAGGTGACTTGACTTTTGAGGTTGTTGATTATTGATGCTAATAATGAAATTCTATTTATGAATTGAATTTAACAAAATATACATCATCTATCAAATATTCCAATGTTAGTTAGCGGTAATCTGACTAGGTGTAAATAATTACTCCTACTCTACATTCATCATTCTCCTTAGTCAATGATATGAATTATATATGTCTAACATTCATTAATTAGGTTGTCAACCTAGCAAAAGACATACACAGTTGCGCTACAGTGATAGGGAATTCAATTTAGATATGTAGGTCCTACCCGGTCTAAAGTATGTAAACATAAACTTGTACAAACATCAATTTATTTGCTACTCAACTAATTGGAATTTGTCCTAGCCTTCACAGTTAGATAACCTGTATAATAATTACAAGGTAACATACGTTGTCAGCCTATGCTATTGAACAACATTCATAAACATAAGCTCAGTAAATATCACATAAAAAATAGAATTTATGAAGTACAAATATCTCACAACAATGAGTCATAAGTTACAGTACTTGAAATATATAAGGGATTTAGCCAGACATGGCCATAGAAAAATACATAACTAGTTTAATAAAGAATGACATGACAAATAGACTCCATAATTTTCTGGAATGGTCTCTCATTCTATTCTTCAATGCTCTTTTAAAGATTGTTACGTCGAAGATTGAACAACACTGCACCGCACTCGGCTTATGGAAATCAGAATTAGATTTGGAGTCAAATTAGGAAGCTTTCGTACCCACCGATCTTAATTGTCCACCTAGCAAGAATCCGTATCGAATTAGGCATTATCTATTTTAAGAAATTGTAGATAATTCTCTAATATTTCTATAGCCACTTTAATCGTAAAAATATTACTTTTGGTGTGAAACTTATGGCTCTTAAAAATTTTCTAAGTTCTAATGAATCTCGATTTAAAAACATTACGTGTTGCTCACATTAAATGATCTCTCATGTGCTCGACATGTGCGCACGACTTCTGATGAGTCAACGATTCTTACTCCTTTATTCTCGTGCGACATGTTCCTCCCTCACCACGTCGCCACACATTAGGGGAGAGCATCGGTCGGTTTACCAAACCGAATTGCTGTTCTATTAACCAAACCGAATTAACTGAATTATAAAAGTCTTGACTGATAATCAAACCAAACTATAAGGTTAACCGTTAATTTGGTTGATTCAGTTATTGATTACATATCTAATTAACTGAAAGTAACCGAACAAAATAGATAATTTTATAAAATTAATATATTTATATATGAAATTTTTTATTTAATAAATTTATTTTTTGGTTAAGTCTGTTAACCAAAGTAACCGAACCCAAAAATTTCTCTTCTATAATCAAATCGAATTAACCAAATTTTTTTAGTTTTGATCAAATTAACCGATTCACCTAATTAACCGAACTGAATTAATTTGGTTAAGCTATATTAGTGAATTGGTTTTCATCGAATAATGCTCTCCCCTATCGTGCGTGCAACAGTTGTCCACTGCGTGCGGCAGTTGCACTTAGCTGACTGCTATCTTTTGTCTGATCTTCTTCCTCTGTCGAAACTTTGCTCTAAACCTACACTTTTTAGCACATTTTAGTATTAAGATCTAAAATTAGAATGAAATATAAAAACTAGTTAAATCCATAAAATAAAACTCGAAAACTTTAAAGAATTGGTGAATTAAAATAAATAAGACTGAATAATTTAGTTTTATTAGTTGCGTGCCCGATACCTACCTGCCATGAGCTCGGTTTGCATCCCTGCATCACAAACTAAATGCACAACTCCATACTTGATCTTGGCACTATCACGAAGTTAGATTAAACTAAGAAAAATCATAAAGCTAACTAACCAAAGTGATACTAAAAATAAAAATGAAGATAAATACGTAAATTAAAAATCGAGTTGTCTCTCGACAAGCATCCTTATTTAATGTCCTAGGCTTGAAAATACCTTATGCTTCACTCATGGTGGATTCGTGAATTCAAGAGCCACTCTCATTCTTTTTCCCTTGCCCTTGTGACTACAAGATTTGAAATTTTTTGAAGGATCACCATTGGGATTTACCTTGTAGTAATTAACGGACTTCTCCTTGGGGTGTTTCTTAAATTTCCGAGGCTTTTCCACTTTGCTCTTATGACTGAGTGGCTGCTGGACAATAGCTGCAAGGTGTCACGGTCCTCCCTCGTCAGACAGCTCTTCAGGTTTGGCTTTAAGCTCCCCATGCCGGCCAATGTCAATGTTTATTTCAACCTGGCAGTGCCTTGGTTTTTTGATTAAGTCTGTCTACAAAGATGAGTAAAACATGTCAAATTTATCAGTGTCATATAGAGTGTGCTCACTATGACTTAACATGATCGTTGTTAAGTCTTGTGGCTTAGTCCAAGTTTCCTTTAGTTCTTTCCTCTCTAGACATTTTGAGTGCTCTTGTTGTGTGAGCAGAGAAACGATGCTCATGTACTCTAACATGTCACCAACTTCCATGGTCATAGCTCCTTTCTTCTATATTAATATTGGTTCTAATAGTAGCCATGAAACAATAATCAAGAATGATGGGATGATGTTCTAGGGATTGCTCTTATGCCATATATATTACCTAGAACTATGAAGAAAAAGATAATTTCCCTACCAGTACAAATATATTCTCAGAAAATCATAACGGAAAAACAAATGAGTGGTCAGCTAATGGTAAGACCACCTTAGTTTTCTATAAAGATCCTAGGTTTAGGGCTACATATACATTATTGGGCATAATATTACGACAGCTCCTAGATCTAGCATGCATACATTCAAAGGTGTATCACCTATGATGCATTACACGATAAACATACTTGGATCCAAGTATTTAACTGGGTCCAGATATGCTTTTTTAGTTTTCTTGATTTGAGATGAACGGTCATACACAGGGTTAGTCAATATATTATATAAATCTGAATTAAATGCAACATGTGTATTATAGTTGAATAAGAAAGGTAAATTGAACTAAGCCGCACGCTATGCTGTTGATGATCGCTCGCGGGCAGGTTTTCTTCAGCGCAAAACTTGTTTTCTAGTTCAACAGTTTCTTCAGTCACGCGCTTGGTGAAGTACATATCTATGCATGGGATAACACACGGCAGTAGGTTGATCAACTCTAAACTTTCCTCTGCTCGCCTTTAGACTTCTTGGTTTTTCTCCTCACTTATTACGTGCATAGTGCTAGAGTTTGGATGAGAGTTTTTCTCAATTTCAAAAAGAAGACGGCCTTGCAGGGTTCCATTCCCATTCACATCAATTTCTAGCTGAGAAATTTATCTCTCCATGTTGGCTAGCTAGTAGCAAGTACAAGGTCAATCCACAGGGATAAGTTCCTGTGACTTAGTAACAAACGTAGTTAAAAATAAAAAGACACAAAATTTTCGGGGGGTTTTCAGAGTTGAGTTAGTAGCATTAGCTATTCGACTTGCACACTAGGCAAAAAATCAATAGATAAAACATGTAGCTCAGATGAATTAACTTTTGAATGTGTTGATCATTGATTCTAATGATTAAACTCATTATCAGGAATTGAACTCAACAAAATATATATCACCTATCAACCATTCCAATGTTACTACCGCAATGTGACTGTGTCTAAACAATCACTCTCACTCTACTCATCATACCCTTTAACCAATGATATGAGATCTATATATCTAACATGCATTAACTAAGTTGTCAGCCTAGCAAAAGACATATGCAGTTGAGCTACCAGGGTAGGGACTTTAATCTAGGTTATTTATCTCATGCAAACCTAGAGTATGTTTATCTATAAACCGACATGAGCATCAGTTTATTTGCTACTCGACTAGTTGATATTGACCTAAGCCCTCACAACTGGATCAACGGTAAGAATTTGCAACAAAGCATTCATTCATTAAACTTGTCATACAACAAAGCAATCATTCAGTTGAAGCACAGTATATATAGTATCAAAACAAAAAATTATTATGTCATAACATCAATTTACATGTCATCGCACCTGAACTACATAAGAGAATCAGCCACTAAGAGCCATAGAGTTGTACATAATTAGTTTGATTAAAGAAAACCTTACAAACTAACTCTGGATTCTCTAGGACGAGTTCCCTTGGTGTGCACTACCGCTTGATTTACACACCGGTTCAAACTAACATGACACATACAAAGCACTAAGACGCAACTGAGAGGATACTCTGATAGTGAGATCGAGACCTCCTTTCTGTGATCCTGGGGGTAGATTACAAGTTAAACTAAGTGTGATGTTTATCTTCATGAAAATCTGATAACGATTGGATCTAGATAGCCGATAAAAGTTAAACACAAATTTGAAATTAATTTATGAAATTGCTTGTCCACCGGCTTTCTATGGCTTGCTGATAATAATTCAATAAGATTTTGTCTTAAACTCCTCTTAGAAAAATGTAGATCATGTTTAATCTTTTCATAGCTGCTTGAATCACGCAAATCGAACATATGGCTTAACAGTTACGCCTATTGTAAGTTAAAAAGTCAATTGTTTTCAGATTTGGAAACACTACTCTCGCGCGCACTTGTCACTAAAGGCACCACCCGCTCAGCTCTCACGCGCGGCAAGGCAATGAAATGATCTCTTTTTTCTTTTGAATTGTGACATATGCCTCCCCTTTTCCACGTAAGTTGTGCGCGCGACTGGTGCATCAACGCGCGACTTGCTTGCTTTTTGGTAAAAATTATTTGTTGTCCGACTTTTCTGATCTTGTCTGATTTTTATCCTTAAAATGTCTTCTTAGCACGTTTTCACATTAAGACCTAAAATAAGATTGAAACATTAAACCAGTGTTCTAAAAATCCCCGTTTCGGACCGATTAATCACCGATTAATCGCTAGGCGGTGTTGAAACGTTCCGCCTAGCCGATTAATTGTTTAAAACTTAATTTTTTATGAAAATAATAGTTTTTAAACATATATATTTATAATTAATTATAAAATTTATAATTAATATAATTAACTCCGATTAATTGTCCGATTAATCGTTCCGATTAATCCCCGCCTAGCCGATTAATCGCTAGGCGTTGTGTTCACCGCGTAGCACCGCCTAGCGCTTTTTAGAACACTGCATTAAACTAACTAAAACTATTAAATGCAACTCAAGAATAGTCAATAATTAGGTGAGTTAGGTGTAAAATAGAAGGCAAAGTTTGATCTTATCACCACCATGGTTGTCTTGCCATCTCTAATGATTGCTAGACGGATGAATTCTTTTAAGTGATAGTCTGCTTTCCGAAGCTTGCATTGCTTTCTTCTTGATTCATTCGTAACTCATGAGCTTGAAGTGATCGAACAAGCTCATCTATTGTGATTTGAGATATATCTTTTGCTTCTCATAATTATTTTATGTGATAAGGATCGCAAAAGCTTCTCTATCACCTTCACATCATCAATGCTTTCACCATTCTTCTGATCTCATTTGTCAAGGTTTGTAAAGGTGTGACATAGCTATTGATGCTTTCAGAGTTTATCATTATCATGGTCCCATATTCTCTTGTAATTGATTTTCTTAGCTTTCTTAATCGTTTGTAGAAATTTTTGTAATATCTCTCAAGCTTCTTTTGATATATTTGCACAAGATATTTTTTTCAAAGATTAATTTGTCAACTTCTTAAAAAATTATTAGCAGTGCCTTTGTATCCCTCATCCATATTTATTTTAATGTCTTTTTATTTGGCTGTCAAGGAAACTTCAATTGCTGCATCCTCGAATTTGGTGTATTCTTCTTCAGCAACATCCCGTATTTCTTTAGATGCTAGAACACATTTAATTTAGATGCTTCATTTCTCCTAGTTGGTCTTTGTCAACCTGAAAAATTGTAGTTGCACATAAATCGCTTTTTTTTATTTGTTACCTGTTTGATGGGTGATTTTAGTACACCTATGAGTGACTACGCCGCCCTATGAGTTCCAAAGCCGAGCAAGCCATATTGAATTCAATTTCAGTTGAAAAGTTGAATGCGATGGATTCTCAATTTGATTGAGCTGCTCGCAAAATTGAAAAACTTGTCGACGTATGACGATTAGGGGTCAAAAAATTGCCGGAACGACAAGTCTTCACATTATTGAAGAATTGACGATGACTTAATAACCATGGTTACAAGAATAGACTGTTTAGTCACAACAGGTTATAGTCCAAATAAATTGGTCAAATGCGAAAGGCATTTTTAAGTTGCCTTGACAGTATGAGACTACTACAAGCTCCATTCATGATGAATTGCATGCCCAAAATGTAACAATTGGGCGCCGTGAACGTGATAGGTTGTGGGCTTCATTCAGATTTTTTATAATTTTTTTTTTTTATGTGGGCTGTGACGGTGGCTAACAAACACGCCTATCTAAATCAAGTTGCATGATGTCAAACAAACACATCTACTTGCCAATAATGAAAACACACACTACTGCACTACTCTTTAGACTGATTTATGGACTCAGAAAGAACACAGATTATTGACAAGCTCCTGCTATGTTAATCTTGAAAATAAAGGGTTTTATACATTCTACAACGTACCGGGTATGAAACGCATTCACCACTAAGGGACGACCACCAGGAAGGAACTTGACATGCCTCAATCCTTTTTTCTGAAAAGCTCGAAGTCTTCGAGTTGAGATTGTAGGTGTTTGTGCTCCAGTCTCATCCTTTCAAGACGAGACTCTACCATAAGCATTTCTTCTTTGAGGTGATGGACACGCTTCTCCAGCCATGCTAGCTCCTGAGGTGATGGATGCAATCCTTGGTTCATGCCATGGAAGTAATCCATCTGATACACTGGTTGAACTTGAGGTGATCTTGACAATAATAATACTATTGTCAACTGTGATGGGGGAAAACAAATAAGTTTGATTAATAACTGATGTAAAAAAAAAACAGATGTACTTGATTGATTTATAATCTCCTAAATATATGAACAAAGGAAATTTGCCAAGATGGGCAGAAGTCTCTATAAGTAGGAACAGATTTAGGGCCTTAAGGGGGCACAATGAAAACTGGAACTCAAACAGACTAGCCAGTGGGCATGCACATTAATTAGTTTTACAGGGATATTTAAAGCAAACAAACATATTGATTGGGCTAACATCAGGAAAATGCCCTAGCTTCTTTTATTCTGGAATACTCCTTCTATAGGCATTCGTCAGAAGTCCAGTCATACAAGGATAAAATTTGACTTGTTTAGTCCCATGAGAAACACCGCGTGATATAAAACAGATGAGGAAGGTATAGCATTGCGTGACAATCAAATGGGACTAACACATGTATGTGACAATGATATAACACATTAGACTGCATACCTGCATCAGAAGGACAACAGCTACTGTGACGACTAATAGATGAGGGAGGTAGCCTTGACTTCTCATTATGCCAAATATTTTTGCGAACTTTCCACCAAGTGAAACTGTACAGGTAGAGCCACATGAATTTCCATTAATGGTACTCACTATGTGTTTGTCAGCATCGATGGAGCTCGATAATGGTTGCCTCCGATGTTCATTAGTCTGCAATAACATTCTTGAATTTTCCCCAATTTCTGCTTTTAGATCAGAATGGTCTGGAATATCTTCATTTAAAGAATAAGTAGAAGCTTCATCTGTGCGAGGATGAGAACAATTATGATATTACTTATCACCAACGACAGAGTAGAACAGTCCTGAAAATGATGAGTCATCATATTCTTACCTTGTTTCTCGAGGTTCTTCTTCTTTAGAAACTCATGTGCCTGTCAGAAGCAAAATTCTTAAAATTCTTGGTGGACCATCAACCATTATGACAAAACACTAAAAAACTGAGATTATGAAAATACATTATTTATCCAAATTGCATAAGCTTCACGACATTCCTCTGTAGTTGACTGCACAATCTTCCCTGTATGCCGTTTGTCAATTAGACCAAATACACTTTAAGTTCAAATGCAGATATCCTATTGTGAAATTCTGAATAAGATAAGATGCAAACTCAAACCTATACAAATAAAGTGCGAAATGGTGCACACACATGTATAAAGTCCCTCATCTTTCCAGACAGAGGTTTGAGGCACAAGTACAATAAGGCAGAAGCCCAGAGATTTATATTTCTATTACTGTCTTACTGGACCGGATTCTAACTCTTGTATGGCTCGCGAGTAATATTGGCACCCATTAGATAGTGTTTCATATGCCTCATACATAATCTATTTCATCCTCAAATAAGAATATACAAGGCTCCGGTCAGCTCATATGGCCCACAGATATATCAGTGAACTAGCAACGGAGGAAGGGTATAAAACATTATTTTAGAGTTTGCAAATGCAGAAGATTGTAACCTTCAGAATCTGCATAATCAGTACTAAAGTGTATAAATTTGTGTTTCAAGGGCATCCACTTGCTCACCAATATCATTTAAGTGACTTTCCACCTTTATATGCCTCCTTTTAGCGGGCCTTAAGAAGTTAAATCACATTACACTAGCCAACAGCGAACAGAGTGTATATTAATATCACCTCACTACACATTACATCGAGCCATACTTTCATAGAGACACAAAGTTGTTGCTTGACTAATTATGAGGTTACAACTTACTAGGTAACCTATGGTATCCATAGCCATTTAAACATTGTCGGTTCCAAACAAATAAAGCTATCACATCTACCTTTCCATACAGTTTTCTTGGAAAATGCGACATTCAAATACACCTTCATAAAGCAGGCATCTCCTGACTCATCGTTCTTGACATCCCAAAGCCCCTATAGAAGATCATATACCAGTTAACTAGACACAAAGTTAAGCAGTTTCTTCAAACTCTTAGCACTCACACTGAAATGAAATACACTGCGATACAAAAAATAGTGCTGTAAGTCATGCACAAGTAGTAAATCAATCAGTTCATGAGCATCAGGAATGAAGGAGATCTGAATATGAAACAAACAATCTTGAGAACCAACAGGAATTTTTTTATGTAGCTCACTTGAGTTTTTTTTTTACAGAATTGAGTTACATGATGCTCAAACCATTCTAAAGTCACAAGTTACAACATCATTGATTCTCACAAAATAGCTTATATGCTTTATTTTCTAAATGCGCCTTTTATAAGTGATACTCAACCTATTAGTCGCGGATGCAGAGAAAGTAAGAAAATCACGAGCTTGCAAATGATGGCAAAATATGATGCTGCTAATAAAATTTAGATGCTTCTTTTCACATTCAGCTTGAAATGACATCAAATCCCAAAATCTGACTATGCTTTTGAATTTCATTATTTGAAGATGAAAACTGAAATGTAGGTGCAAAGCTAAATATGCAACGTCAATCTACTGAATCAAAATAACTGCACAAAGTAACTGAAGGGGTGGTTTCTTGTACCCAGGCCAAGTGGAGGGATAAGTTGACATTTCTTGTCGCATTATAAAACAGAAAAAGTCGGCATCACTTTATGAAGCCCAATTCACATTAGATGCTCAAACGATGTGTAAAATGAAAGCATAAATTCAGTATCCAAAATGAGGGCTCACCTCAACAGTAAAATAATCAGCATAAGGCACGCCATTGACTTCTTGTGATGTCTCAACAATCAAATGACTGTAGAATTAAGAGTAATTAAGCATACGTTAAATTAACAAGTAAACCGAGTTGTGAGAAAAGCATTGAAAATAACGCAGAGATACATAAGAGATAGCAAGACTGAATCCATATTCCTACTTTATTTCTACACAATTTAAAAGCAAGCCTGCCGAACAGATCTTATCAAGCTTAGAGCAGCAAAACTGATAATTTCGAGATACATTTTGAAGAAAAAGAGCATTCTTCCTTAAGTTACACTTGTATGAGGGCTTCCCACTATTTATTTATCCATCAGAAAGTACCATTCTAAACCAAGAACATCATAAAGCTACAATAGAAGCCAAAACAAAAGGAAAAACACATTATATTGTATGTGTAAGGAAAGTATTAAACGTCTGCTAACAAACTTTGTGACTGAATAGCAGGGACCAACCAGGTATGGACTATGAATCTGAAGCCTGTACTATTGTATGTGTAAGAAAAGTATTAAACGTCTGCTAACAAACTTTGTGACTGAATAGCAGGGACCAACCAGGTATGGACTATGAATCTGAAGCCTGTACTTGTTTCTATTTCTCATTAAACTGTGGCCAATCACTTTGAGATCATGAAAAATACAGAAAAGATCAAATTTTAAATTGAATGTTTTTGCAGTAAGTTCAAGTATTACTTGCAAGGTTTATTTCGTTGTTGGCCTACAGTATCTCTTCCCAGTACAAGAGTCAGTTGCATACTAATAGAGGATTGCAGACTAAAATGGAAATTGTGGAAAATGGACACTGCGAAATGTTCCCGAACCTGCCTCTGTATGATCGAACTTTTTGGGTCTCTCTGCAGATGCTTGACTTGGCACCTAAACACATGGTAGATTTTTGGTAATTTGGATGTTAGATAAGCTTAAAATAAAAAACATTTGTATCTCAAGAAGCCAAACAGATGATAAATTCCATAGCACCTACCCAAGTAAAACTTTATTGGATGTAAAAATGACATCTCACGCACATTCCCAAATTTGTCACTAGTACACCATTCAGTACACTTGAAGTCTGTAAACATCACATTAGATAAAACTAGCAAATCGAGAAGCTATATAATCTTCTAGAAGGGCAGGCAAACAAACAATGAAAACAAATCACCTGAATCTCCACAGCTTTTGCGAAAGGCCTCCAGAAAAGTAACACCTTCATCTGAAAAGAAGAATCTAAAAAAGTCGCCCACCTTAATCTGTCCCAAAATAACCTTCCATGAGATTTTTTATTTGACAGGAACTGATAAAGTAAAGATGAACTCTTAATAGTACCGGAAACTTGGCTTCTGCGACCTTCACAAAGTCCTCGGGTACTGCCATAGTCAATTAACCAAACGATGAACTTTTGAAAGAAATATAATGAGAAAAATCTTGAATAGGGCAAATCCTTATGCAAAAAGGAGCTACCCCCTAGTATAAGCCACACAAACTTGCTCCTTGTGCATAACAAGTTCATGATTCACTGAGTTTTAGTTCCAATACGAGCTTATCTTTTCCCGGATTGAGACTATTCTAATATCTATTTATATAATTTCTACCTATTGGCTATTGCCTCTTCTGTCACATACATTTTTCTTGAATCTGCTACCTTGTCTTTAGCGAATATGCAACCCTCCTAAGTGCACGTTGTTATGGACCGACTCTTTTGCGTCTTGCACTGGACCATGACTTGCCAAGAGAGCCAAAGAAGATGGGAGCACAAGCCTAATTTCTAGAAGGATGTGGAAGCTTGTGGAATAGTGCGGAGACATGTAAATATCTAGATATTTTTTAATAATAATCTAGATTCTCAATCCTAGCCGTTGAATTAAAATGATCTGCAATGTTCATTGAGAAGGTGGACGAGTATATAAGGGGTCACAATAAAAGAATTGTATCTCTCTTGTGATAAGAAGTGCTCTCATTCTCCAGTGATTTCTTGAAGTTCTCATTGCCTTGTTTCTAGTCTTAGTGGAAAAAAACTTGTCTAGCTACGAATTCGAGGGAAATTTTAGCTTAGAGTTGCACGATTTAGTGATCCAGCATTAAGTCCGTGATAAATAGTATCAAAGCCATACTCGTTCTTTGACACACCAATGGCATCCGAAGGTGAAACTCGCGGAAAAACCAAAGAGAAGGAGACCAAAAAGCCACCAAACGTTAAATCCATTCTACTAAGTTGGAGACGGGGATTGCCGATGTGTTGGATCATACTGGGATGCACTAGAACAACATGGAAGCTTTGGATGAGAAAGTCGACACTCAAGTGCAGACCGTCGACCACAAGGTGGGAGCCATCCGAAGCAAACTAGACTCTTTGGAGAGGTAACTAGAAGACAAGTTATTTCAACATGTAAACAACGTACTTCAATCTTGGCGGAATAGGGAAGCAGGACACCAAGTGATGGTAGAAAGCTTGGTGAGCCAAGTGGTGTAGTTGCGCGCTTCTTTGGAGAAGGCCAATGCCGAGATGACTCGAGTGAGACATTTTGAAGAGGAAGATGACATTGTTCCCTTAATGCGGAAAGTTCCGAGGGTTCAAGATGTATCGAAGCTCAATGAATTCAAGGCGACACTGGTGGCGGAAGACATCAACAACTTCCTTTGAAATATGAAGCGATATTTTGATGTCATCCAATTGGATAATGGGCTAAGGTGAGTATTGCATCTCTTTATCTTGTTGACCTTGCGACTACTTGGTAGCGCAAAAAGTTTAATGATATTTAATGAGGGTTGTGCGAGATACATGAGCGGAGTTTGTGGCAGAACTCGAGAAGCAATGTTACCCCACAAATACCGACCAAGGGGCAGTAAGAAGCTAAAAAGAGTTCGAGCATGTGTTCTATATTCTCAAAGAGTACAAGGATGTCATGCTCGTGAGCTACCCAAGAAGTTACCCCAAAGTGAGAATTCGATCACAAGATCAAGTTGGAACCGAGAGCACAACCACCATTCAAGGCATCTTACCAGATGTCCCCACTAGAGTTTGAGGAACTGAAAAAGCAGTTCAAGCAGTTAACGGATGCGGGGTGTATCCGACCCTCCAAAACCACCGTAGGGAGAATCAGTGTTGTTCCAATGAAAGCATGATTGGTCATTGCGCCTTCGTATTGACTACCGGGCACATAACAAGGTAACAATCAAAATAAGTATCACAGTCTTTTGATTGCTGAATTATTTGACCAACTTGGCCATGCAAAGTACTTCACAAAGTTGGATCTTCGGTCGGAGTACTACCAATTGCTAACCGTCACACAACTTAGTAATCCAACATTAAGTCTATGACAATGTGTAGACGTTGTTACCTTTATACTTTATAGCTAACTTCCCCACCAAGGCAGCACATCCCACGACAAACAAAATCCTAACTCATATACAGGGTTATCACGCCGTCTCCTTGATGACGCTTAAGCGTCCAGGCGCTTTTCTGGCTCCAAGTCGTCTGACGACTTAAAACTTCCAAAAGTAAGTGTTATAGATGACGTCAAAACCAAACTTATCTTTAACTTCCAAAAAAATTGGACTGGAGTGTGTGGCTGCAGCGGCTTCCATGGCGGCCTTTGATGCTGGTCGCGGCTTAGTGTTTATTAGGGTTTCAAATGAATAACATGGTTTTTTTTATAAATCTACATTCAAGCTATTTAAGTTTAAAATGATACAATTACATCCTTTACTGTCAGAAAGATGTAAAATTGACCTCATATTATCAAAATTAAATATACAGTTTTTTTATTTCAAATCCTCTAATTTTTAAAAAAATAAATTTTGATCTTATCTTAAGATAATTTAAGAGTACTTAAAATTTATATACAATGACTTGTCGTCTTGGAACGACAAGTCTTCCGCTATAACGACGAGTCTTCTTGACGGTACTTAAGCGTTGTGACTCGCTGTGGCACCGTGATAACTATGCACCTATATTTAATGTCTTTTCGGTTTCATGCATCATCAGTTTGACTATAAGATGAGCTACCAACATCTCAGTGTAATACAAGAAATAAAAAAAATAAAATTCACAAATTCTTACATAATAGCTAACCTTTTGGAGCTTCTATATCCTCCTGCTTCAATACAATACCCTTTGCAGACGGTAAAGAGCCAGTATTGGTCACACAAACCGCTTCTTCCACATTTTTTTGTAGCTTCGAAGGAGTTACAGGTCCATTTTTATCTTTAACAATGGGAAGACTCTCAGAGTCATTTGTGTCAGAAACATTTTGAATCCTGCTTGTTAATTGATATTGTACCTCAAATCAAATTCAACAAACAATATCTCAAATGACATAAAATAATATCAACGTTCCATGGCATATACCTGGCAACAGAGTCCAAATCATCAGCACCATTGTCAGAGCTGCCCAAGTTAACAGCTGCCAAAGGTTTGCTATTCAGACTACTTGACTCGGATGGTGAATCCTGCAATAAAATTTTCTTAAAGTAAAATGAAATTGAAAAAAGATAAATATGCACACTAATTGACTAGATAGATATTAATCATTTCGTAAGTTGTCTGCTCAAAAGTATGTGTTTTTGTGCCTGTGTGTGCATGTAAATGTTAGTGACATTGATTGACACAGGCCACAATCAGCAAAGTTGCCAACTAAACCAATTAGAGAATCAAATAATGCAAACACACTTGAACATTGGATGCTTGACCATGTTAATGTCAAATACAACACTTCATATGATTGTTGGCCAAAATATTAGAACTCCGCGCAACGCCTCTCCCCCACATATCACTGATAATGACATGGTTAGATCCGTAGGCTTCTTAGAACTACAGCGATAACCAAATCACCTCAGGAACATAAAACATGAGCAGGCAGGAAAATGATACAAAATACTATACAGGCGCACTTTCACCCAAATTGGCATACAAGCAGCAATGAAAATACTTTGATAGCTCAACTACATACGGGAACACAATCTACTGGTCATATTTCGTGGTCAAACTCTCAAACTCACAATGCAGAAATATCTACTGCGGTGGATGACTTACCTGTTGTCGTGAATTTTCATTGCTTCTGTTTTCATAGTCAGGCCACAGATCACTAATGAGATTGAAAGCCTCATCCCTTGACAGGAAGGATGCAAAAAAGTGCTGCCAAAAAATGAGAGTTAACGATATCAATAGGTTGGGCAAGACGAACTGGATCTTCATGACCAAATAAATTATATAAGCAGCTGTCCATTCTGTGCAGTACCTTTCTTTCTCCAGTGAAAATTTCTATGGCATTAGGAAAGATACCAGCTGTCTTTGCTCTTCGTAATATGGTGATCTCACTGAACTGTATAATTTTCTACAGAAAGATTAAAATTTATCAGTCTGTAAATCTGTAGTTACTCTGGCCTAGCGATTACACAATTGAGTTAATTAAAGATACAAGAGGAACGAGAAACTGAAAACCCTTCAGGAGAACATAACAGATAAACTCCCGATACAATTGACTTGAATAACCTTATTAAAAAAAGAGTACAAATTAACGTAATGAAGGATGTGGTAAAATCGAATCACAATGGGTAAACTGGCACTGTCTTATAATAGAAGATCGAATTTCACATTTTCAGTTTCAGTTCACAGCTGTGGCTTGCTGAGAGTTAAAAACAAAATGATTTTATTATCTACAGTTTAAGCAATTCATGGAGGATCTGCTTAAGGGCTAAGGAAATAAAATGGGATGCATCCCACTTAAAGAATTATAATGAAAAAGATGTACCTTTGTCTCAAAGCCAAATATGTTTGAATAGAAGCAAAGATAGTTACGAAACACGTACAGATGCCCCTGTTGTTGATGATTAAAGAAAATGGAAATGAGTTAGATAAGTACCGGCGACGGACTATACAGAACTAGTAAATTGATAAGGTATGTATGGAAGATCTTAGACTAGAAAATATTACCAGGTGGAACCCCAATAATTCTATGCATATTTATCTCGCAAGAATCTTTACCTGAAAAAGCATGTTCTCCTGTAAGGCACAATTAAAATCTTGAACGAGAACCTACAAGGTAACAAAGTAGACAACTGTTAAAGATGGATATAGACCTAAGCCGATGAAAGGTTATCCATTGGGAAAAATAACATTAACAACATATCATTTGTGGGCTCTCTGACTAATGGGGACCATCAGGATCTTTGGTGCACAAGAATGAAGTGAATGCTGCATGTGTATGTAACATTTAATCGGTGCAGAATGGGAGGACCTACGCCATAGTCTCTCACAATGCCTTTTGTTACTATTACTAGAATGAGTATTCAACCAGCCAACGAGTCAAATCTCTTCGTCTCACAGCCCTTAATACACAATCATGTAACTTCGTCTATCTGAAGTTTCATCTTCGCAGATACTTAAACTACATCTTTGCATGTAATGTTTCAGTATCCAGAAAATGGTGATGTCCCCAACAATTTTTAGAGCACGAACAGCTGAAGAAACTTACTTCACCGGGCGGAAGACGAAATAATTGTCTGTATTCTTCACTTTTCAATGCTGCCGCAGACTGACAGAAAAGAAAAAAACTCACTGATTACCCAAATTAATCAAAATTCAGATACAGCAAGACAGAGATCCCATTTGCACACATGCAATCATAAATTTACCGCAAGATCCAGCTCCCTCTGACGATTAGGCGATCCGCTAAACTGGTCAGAGGAATCACCCGGAACAACTGCACCGACAAGAGAAGAGTACTCGGAGGCCAGTTCGGAGGCGCTCTCGACGCGAGGCGGCTCCATCGTGGAGGATTGCGGGTGAGGGACCTGCATCGGATCACCGTCACCAGGGGCAACGAGAGCCATCTGGAAACACTACTGGCGATGCGAACCGATGCGCCTGCTTCAGCGATCGGCGGCGAGCTTACTGGTGATTTTTTTCTCTCTCCTTAATTTGCTTTGTTCGGTGAGTCGTGGGCGCCTCGCTTTGGAGGAGTCGTCGTCAGCTGACGCTTTAATGGAGGTTTTGCCGCACGATGTTTGTCTTACGGTCACTGCTTAACTTGCCAATATTTACGAGTCTTTAAAGTCACCGTCTCGTCTATTTTTGAGATCCGAGGCTTTGTCGTCAAGTTTTGGGCTTAATGGAGATCAATTAGTTGAAAGAAAAAGATAAATGAAAAAAATATAAGTGACATTTTTATTAAATAAGAGAAGATTAAGAAATAAATGAAAGTATAATATTTTATGATTAGTTATTTATTGTTATTTTTTAAAGATGATGCTTTTATCATAAAAGAAAAAAATATATATCGTGCATAGCCACAATGATTAGAGAAACGGGTTATTTCAATGGCAGATACAGAAAAATAAATAAGTGGTATGGAAACATACAATTATTTTAATACACATTGAGTTTTTCTAATTTTGAAAACAATGATAAATAATGTTGTTAAAAATACTTTTGAAACTATATTTTTCTATAAACAAAAGTAAACAATCATCCATCCATTGCTTTCAAGTGCTACTGCATAGTTGATTTTTTTATAATGTACATTGCGCAGAATGTCTTTTTAACTATTAATGTTGCCCATGGTAAGATCAATAGATTAACTTATTTATTTAATTGAAACAAAAATCCTACAATGCAAGTCAATTTCTTCCGTTTTTAATTTAAAAAATATAAAACGAATGAATGTAGTTGATGTAGTCTATTTATATCGTATTGCAGGTGCCCTAATTTATTTTCTTATGCCACAAATAGTTTGAAATTATTCTTGTTACAAATAAAATTTATAGGCATTAAGGTGTCGTTCTGTAAAATTAAGAGCTGAATGTTGAATGAAAATCTGAATGGTCAGACCATTGGTCAAACCACATCTGATTGCTGACTGCTGAATGATTTACTTTCATTTGGTAAATCATTTTTGAACATCTTAATAACTCATCGCTCAATTCTAAATGACCAATGTTCCATATATTCCCAAAAAGAGGTCATATACACCATGACCACCAGTGGAGCACCAACATGTGCTTTATACAGGCAAAACAACCTTTATTTCGTCATATTACAGACCGTTGAAGAGCTGGAACACTGATTACTGGAGGAAGATCTTTAGAAATAAAAATGCCTGGCTAGGATCTCAACCAAGGGTGGATTCGGGATGAAATCTCCAGCACCCATATCATCTACCGGAGGCCACTGTTTTTTATGATCAGTCACGGACTGGCATGCCATAGCCAGCGCCAAGGCAATGTGGTCGTGTGAGGGTGGTGCATAGATCCCAGTTGTGACGCTAGTTGTGCGGTTTCTATCATCTGAATGTGATTGCGATATGTTGGTCAGCCCTGTAGGAACAACCACAATAGAAAGGTTTACAAGGTTGCTCGTACACACGTTCTCCCAGTTTGTCACATTCCCAATGCATGCATCAGCCGTGAAACCATCTCTGATTTTTCTTCAGGAGCTTCCCTCTCACTCTCTGTGCCAGTATACAATCCATGACCGGAACCATTCGCACTCACCGCAGCTCAACAGGCCACTGATCTTGAGCTTCATGCTCATCCTAAGATGAACTTCCAAGTTCTCAACTTGCCGGCAATACAATAGCAATCCAGTTTACAGATAAACACCCATCATCAATCACATCAAAAACCTAAACGTATATCATTCAATTCTTCTTCCACCTCATCCTCGCCCCTCACAATCTCCACAAAAAAGATAAAGGTGCAAACTTGACAAACAAAACGCTCTAATTGAGAAGCTCCTCATCTCAAGACCGATATGGGCGCAATCGTTCGCGTCCCCGATGATTATAAATCCCAACTTCCGTTTTGTGGATCATCTCAAGCATACGCCAGCGCTTATTCTTCAAATAAATTTCCAGATTCAAGGGGGGACCAAATGAGCCGGAAGAAGATACGTGACTTCGGACTACCCTTCAGCCTGTGGAAGCCACTCCAGTGGGTGGGCGATTGAAGGTTGCGTTTCTCCTCAAAGTAATGTATTTTACTTTTTTTATCTATTGGTGCCTCTGAACGAATAAGAGGTGAAATTAATGAGAAATGATTCAGACTTGATGACAAATTATTCAGTATAAAAAAACAAAAGGTTGGTTCGCTGAATGTTTAATATATTAAGAGACCATCTAGAGCTCATTAAGTGTAATTCAATATATGAGATGGGCTTGGATTGTATTTGGACCGAAATTTATCATAGTTTTCTCTACGTTGGTTCCAAACAATCAAACCCTAAGTAAACAATGCGAGAGAGATGAAGTACTGCCACCGAGAGAGATGCCGCAAGAGAGAGACAATGGACGCCGCCGCCACGAGAGGGACTAGAATCGGACTTTGAATGGCTCGGTCGTTAATTGATTTTTGTTTCTATTTGGATTGGGTTTCTCTTTCAGTTATAATCCTGGAATCAAATTCCGTTTATGGTTAAAAAAATCTCATGATTTTGGGGGTCATATACATAGCCAAACGTTTTAATAAAATTACTTTAATAATTATTGTAATATAAAAAAATTTAAGTGGCTTCATATACCCCCCCTGAGTTACTTGTGCATCCACCTCTAGACTATTTAAGAATATGATTTAAATCTTTTTTATGAGCTCAAGCAGTGTTAAATGATGAAATCTCATAAAGTGAAGAAGACTTAGTTTGAGATTACACTCATACTTGATAGATTTCAAGATGTGATTCCTAAAAAAGGGAGTATCCTGAAACATAACATGATTCCTAATTCTTTAGATATGATAGACACAAGTTTTTTTGTTTTTGTTTTTTTTGCAAAAGGGGTATATTGCATTAATAGAAGAGGAATTTACAAAGAATGAGAACAAAGAATAGACTAAACTAGAAGATGATCTAGTTGAATTTCCCAAAACCAGCTTGAGTTAAAATTGAGGACTTGATGTTGCTGATGGCGCTGAGCTTTAGAATACCATTCCATTTTGTAGACTGGATGACCTTGGGTCTGCTAAAAGTAATACTTTGAATATTTGCTGATTCTGGGCCTTCCAAATATTGTATAAGCAAGCTGCTAAGTAGCAGAAACTGATAACTTTCAGCTCTGAGGATGAAAACTGTAAGTCTGGCTCTAGGAAATTAGATGGTCCCAAGAACTGAACGTAATATGAGCTGGAAAAAACAGAGAGACAGAGCTGTTGAGAGTAAACCAACAGTGTGGGTGCACTAAAAAAATGTGATCAGCTGACTCTGATGAAGAGTTACACAAAGGGCAGGAATCTTCAGATAGGAGGCCAAGATAGAAGAGTCTGAATTTAGTTGGAAGCCTCTTGTAGCATGCTTGCCAAAGTAGGAAAGAATGGTTGAGGAAGTAAGCCTATTCCAAACTAATGGGTGCCAAATTGGTTTTTCTAGGTGAGGATGAAGGTAGCTGAAGACTGACTTTGAAGAAAACTTGATGCCCGGCAGCTTCCATATACCACTTCCAAGAACAAAACAGTGCAGACCAAGTTCCCTATTTATTATAAGAACCAAACGAGAAAAAAGATCAAGCGTTTGAGGTCCGATAATGGTATAGAGTATACAAATTCACAATTTTTAAAATCCTGTAAGGAGAACGGGATTCAGAGGCACTTCACACTTTATAAGACACCACAACAGAATGATGTTGCAGAGATGTTGAATAGGACTTTTACTGAAAGGGCAATGACAGGCATATTTTTTACCCTATGGAGATGTCAATTAAGGTTTTAGGGATCACTGAAGTCAAATAAAATCGGTAAGTACCGAGTCAAACCAAGAGGAGCACAAAGTTTGCTAGGCGTAAAAAACCTAATTAATATCTATTTAATTCTAGCCGAATGAGTGGAAGTTGTTTTAAATTAATTAATTAAGAACTGAAATTGAAAGTAATGACATAGAGATAGAATTGAACAGAGAAGATAAGTATCCTAAGATCTACTTCACCTAGGTTGCATGCAAAATTATTCATGTGATTCAGACACAAATTAATCATCCAAATCAAGCAATTTCAATAGGGATAAAACTCAAAAGGGGTCCTGAACTACCACTACTTACCTAATTCCGGTCAAAACTACCACGATTTCCAAAAAAGGTGCGATGAATAAAATATTGGACTGATTTTTTAAAATAAAATTCACCATTATATTCCTAAATTAATATTATTACAAGACTGAAGTTTGTATGCGAAAATTACGTTATTTGGTTATCAAAATAAATTATATCGTGTTGCAGACATACAGAAAACGACGTCTTTTAACAACCAAACGAAGTAATTTTCACACACAAATCTAAGTCTTGACACCTTTCTTATATCCCAGAAAGATGCACTTCTTGGATTTTGCATCAAGCTTTGATCTCTCATCACCAGGTACATGCACATAAGCAGGACAACCAAAAATCCGTAAGTGATCAAAACTATCAGGTTTACCTGTCCATACCACTTCTACAACTTTTCCTCCCAATGATGCTCGTGGTGATCTATTGATGACGTAGCATGTCATATTCACAGCCTCTGCCCAAAAGCTTTTAGGGAGTCCTGCATTCAATCTCAAGCATTTCGCCCTTTCAGTCAAAGTCTTGTTCAATCTTTAAGCAATACCATTCTGCTGTGGTGTCTTACGCACTGTGAAGTGCCTCTGAATTCCATTCTCCTCACAGAATTTCTGAAATTGCGAATCTGTATACTCCGTGCCTTTATCTGACCTCAAACACTCGATCTTTCTCCCCGTTTGGTTCTCCACCTCAGCTCTCCATAACTTGAACTTGTTAAAGACTTCAGATTTCTGTTTCAAGAAATACACCCAAATTTTCCTGGAAAAATCGTCAGTAAACGTAACATAATAAACAGATCCACCCATTGACCTTTATTTGACAGGGCCTCATACATCAGAATGCACATAATCAAGAATCCCTTTAGTTGTGTGTCTTCCAGTCTTGAAACTGACTTTAGTCTGCTTCCCAAAAACATAAAACTTGCAAAATTCCAGTTTGCAGCGTTTAACACCATGTAACAAATTCCTTTTATGCAATTCACTCATACGTCGCTCACTAAGATGACCAAGACGCATATGCCATAACTTTGAGCTATTATCATGTGACTCAACAGAATGAACTCTACCTACAATTGTACTCCCTAACAGTTTATAGATATTCCCTACAATCATCTTTCCTTTCATCACATGCAATGCACCTTTAACAACCGTAATGGTTTTCTTATCCTCATCTGCCTTAGAAATAAAACCATTCTTATGCAAAGTGCCCAAGGATATAAGATTCTTTTTCAATTCGGGTACATGTCTAACATCACACAGTGTTCTCACTATCCCGTCATGCATCTTAATTCTGACTTCACCGATACCAGCAATATTGCAACATCTATCATCACCTAGATAAATAGAATCAAAATTAGCTGACATGTATGAGGAGAACCACTATCTGTTGGGCATGATATGATAAGAACATCCCGAATCAAAAATCCAAGCAACCACGAACTGAGTAGTTGAATGATTCCCTGTTTTTCTCATCAGTCTGCTTATTCCACATTGAACAATCCCTCTTCATATGTCCTGGCTCCTTGCACTTGTAGCAAAGAATCACCTTCTTGCCTTTTGATTTTGATCTTGAGTTCCGTTTTCCAGAACCATCATTCTCAAACTTTCTCCCACAGTCTTGACTGCTCTTGACGTACAAACTGTCAGCTTGTGAAGAATTCTCCCCTGCATTCTGCTTTCGCTAGTGTTGGGCCAACAAGGCTGCAGTAATCTCTTCAACTTTGATAGTTTCTTTTCCGTATGTCAGAGTGGTCACCATGTATTTGTAAGATGTAGGCAACGAACACAATAAGATCATTGCTCTGTCTTCATCCTCAATCTTCACCTCTAGCTGCGCAAGATCCGTGATGATTTGATTAAAGACATTCACCTGCCGAGCCAAATTGTTCCCTTCCTTCATCTTCAGCCCGTACAACCTCTGCTTTGGATACAATTTATTTGTAAGGGATTTCGACATAAATTGAGACTCCAACTTCTTCCAGATTTCTTTTGGAGATGACAAACTCATCATGTGGTACATAACCTCGTCCACCAAACACAGCCGTGTCGTTCCTGCAGCTCGCTGCTGCATATCCTCACAATCCTCGTCCTTCATTGATTCAGGCTTCACAGGTTTCAAAGCTTTCAGAATCCCTTGCTGCGCTAACAGATCCTTCACCCTTGTCTGCCATAATCCGAAATTACAGTGACCATTGAACTTGACCACTTCGAATTTAGCACTTGACATAGCCATCTCAACTTTGCTCTAATACCACTTGTTGAGAATTCTGGCTAACTAACAAGAGAGAAAACAGTAAAGAGCACACAAGATTTAACGAGGTTCGGCAGTGTGCCTACGTCCTCGGAAGCAAAAGAGCGGCTGTGTATTATTGAAAGTGTCGTCGTTGTCGTCGTACCTTATTAAATTGTATTTATAATAGAAATACTATTCCTATACCATACCGCTGGCCTTTTGCCCCGCAACCCCAAACCCTCTTAATCTTGGTCCACAACTACTAACCTTGTTGTTACCATCCATTGAAATTCAGTTCTATGTCACTTCCTACTCCACTTTGACATAAATCATTTATCAGTATATGAGTTATACTAAACAAGTTATCACGGTTTTATAATTTTTTCAAGAAAGTTTGTGTTGTAAAAATGATATACATGACAGATTTGAAATAAAGTTTTAACTAAAATAAAAAAAGTTATAAAAATCGATCCTCTTCCAGGTCTTCGTTGCACATTAATCAAACCCACCAACTGAGAATACTCAGAAGAAATCCTACAAATAAAAATCACCCGCATCCGTAAATCGAAGCGCCTTTTCGATTGACTATCAATCTGTAACTGCGTTTCGGTTTCGGCAGTCGAAGTTGTCATTGGTGTTTTGTTTGAATCCATAAGATGGAAATAGAGCGTAAGCAAGCAGACCTGATCGACCACTACGTCAAGCAAGCATCCTCGCTCCAAGGCTCCTCGCTCCCCATACTCATCTTGGAAGCCACATCTAACCCCTCTCTTTTTGCCTTCTCCGAGATTCTAGCTGTTCCCACCATTGCCCAGGTTCCCATTTATTCTTATTTTTTCTAAGAAAGATACTGGTATTTTCATTATTCATCCGTTTCCTTGTCTTGATTACCTCACTGCTACGTATGCTTGGGTAAACTGCAAAGGATCAAACTACTAATTGTTTTAATTCATTCCATCAGAAGGAAGAGGGCATGTTGTGTCTTTTTTCTTTTTCAGTTCATTTTCATAAGTTTTGGGGTTTAGCTTTTGTTTTCATTCATTAGCTGTTTTCCTTTGGAATGTAGGGTTTTTGCGGAAATAAGCTCATGCCTTGCTCCATTTCATACCAATTGTGTATGTGCTGGTTGTTATGGAGTGAAAGTTCTGAACATCAGATGATTTTAATTAAGAATTTATTACTGTTTAATTGGTGTTTGCAGCCTGGATCAGAGTGTCAACATGCGATGTTCGCCCATGCCTGCACGAATTTACGAATATAATTTAGATTCTGAATGCTGGATTTAAATTATAGGCGAGCCCCTGTTGAAAAATGTAATTTTTTTCATATTATGGTTGTGCGCAGCTTGAAGGAACTGGACAATCGGTGTATCTCAACATGCTGCGTTTATTTGCGTACGGTACCTGGAGTGATTACAAGAGTAATCTCTTACCCCACTTCTTACTACTACATGTTACACTTAGCACTTTGTCAATTGTTTTATTTTCTAATTAATGTATATATTTGTCCTTACCTTTGTTAAGTGGACTCGAGGTTTGTTAGATTTATGATTGAAATTTGCATCCTATTTTGCACGAAATAAATGCAAGGGCGTCGGTAAAGTATGTTTGGCATCAGTATCAGCCTTATGTGTCTGAGCATATTGTGCTAAGACATGAATCACCGAAGCCTTGTTTCCTCGTATCGGAAACATATTAGAAACATATCCTCTAAAAAGTGAGTATACTATATATTTCAGAATTACCCAAATTGCCCTCCTAATTAATAGCAAAATATCAATTTACCGTATTGAATCTAAATGTCTGAGACAATATATTTGCTTTTATGCATTATAATTAAGCGACTTTAACTTTAACTGTAGAGATCAATTTTCAGTATTATTGCAATAAGTTATAGATTTTACTCACTATTAATATGCCATATCTCGGCCGCATCCGTACTCTCATTTTCTTTACAAAACATCATTTTGCATATCCAAAGACGTTTCTGTATTCTTTTCGGTGTTAATTAGGTGCTAGGTTCCAAGTTTAAATCCAATGGGCTGGCTGCAAATGTGCCTAAGATTTTATTTACTCTGTTATTTGATGTATATATGTTAGGTAATATGATCTCCTTACGAGAAAATGGTGTTTAACTTGTGAAATATGTTTGGTTTATTTTTTTGGGCAAAAGTTTGACAATAGGATTTTCTTTTTTCATCACGTGGCTTCCAGCTCATCCTACGTGTTGGTAGTTGCATAGAAATCATTAACTAAAGTAAAATCATATTTTTTCAAGATTGCGATTTCTATGGTTTATAGGTCATTCTGAATTCAAGGTTAAGAAACTAATACCATTTTTCAGAAAACTCTGCCAGTCTTCTCCAACTGGTGCCGGAACAAGTCCTTAAGCTAAAACAGCTGACTGTGCTCTCAATGGCCGAGACTGGCAAGGTAATTGAGTTCAATTAATATCTGGTACTTTTTTTCTGCTTCACGCTGGACTCATTCTATATTTACTTCCATTATTTTTCTGTATGCTGTTGAAGAGTGAGGGTCAGGCAGCTTATGAGTTGGTTGATTGCATAAAATTAAGGATTTGGTTACAAATCCTGCCAAAATATGGATTTTTAAATTTGAGAATTTGTTCCAAAGTTAGGCGAATTTCATTAAAGTAGTAGTTAAGTTGTTCCTGGCATTTACTTAGTTGATGGTTAAAACTTGACATCGCTCAGAATCCTCTGTGATCATCATGTATCGTGTTTTTCACTCCCCACTTACTCCCTCCATGTACTTATATATCCTCTAAGACTACATTGTTTATCTGATAATACATTTTAACAAAACCAAGACACCAAAAGTGGATGCTATACTATAATTAAATCAAATAAACCTATTTTCTTGTAAATTCAAAATATCTATTCAGTACATAATCTTATTTTTTAGGATACAATCTAGGCAGTTAATAATTTTGTCAATTTTTTTGCACCAACCTTGAACGACATGTAAATGTGACTAAGGGAGTAATATTATTATTGTCAGCCCTAGACTTCGTCCCCATTAATGCCTGGTATTGTTTCATTTTACCTTCCATTGAATATGGACTTTTAATACATTTTGATCTTATTTATCTTCTCTCTTCTTGTTACTGATTTTTACATCAAGGTCTTCATGTGTTTATTGGTTCGTGATTTTCTGTGCAGGTGCTCCCTTATGATCAATTGATGCAAGAGCTAGATGTTACAAATGTCCGAGAGCTTGAAGACTTTCTCATTAATGAGTGTATGTACGCGGTAAGTAATCTTTCATTTGTAGTTTTGAATCTCATACTTTTTTGTGAATTTATAATATTTACTGGATCAGAAAGTACTTTCCTTTTTGTATTTAGGAAAAGAATGGCTCTTTTTGAATATAAGTTTGGTGTCTACTTATGTAGGGAATTGTTAGAGGTAAACTGGATCAGCTGCGGAGGTGCTTTGAGGTATAGTCATCATCATTTCCATCTTGATATGACATTCTTCTATAACTCGCTGCTTTAGTTGTTGTTGCAACTATAATTTCCTGCAGGTACAATTTGCAGCTGGCAGAGATATGAGACCAGGTCAATTAGGGAATATGACACACATTTTGTCTAGCTGGTAACACCCACTTATCATGATAATTTATGATTCTTCCATTGGTTGAGAAATATTAGCTTTATCTTGGTCATTGATATTGTTAGTGTGCTAGTTTTCGATTGGTAGATAATAATGGTATTGTATTGGCTAGAGCACAATCAAAATGGGATGAGATATATATTTTGCTACTATCTACGAAGTATACTTAATATTGTTCCATTTGCTGAACTGAAAATGTTTCTCCACACATGTCATAGGTTAGCCACATCAGATAATCTGCTCCTCTCAATTCAAGAAAAGATCAAATGGGCAGATACAATGAGCGAGCTGGATAAGAAGCAGAAAAAGGATTACGAGGACAAAGTGGAGGAAGCAAAGAAGTTACTATCACTCAAGGTCAGTTATACACATTTTGCGTTGCTTCTCAATGCATAGCGTGATATTTTGCTTTTGATCCATCGCTTTTCTATCTTTTATTGTATATTCACTTGAATGCAGTTGGTTACCCTTGGGCCCCAGTTTACATTGGAGAACTAGATAGCGAGAATCATGTAAATGTACATATTTTACTGCAGGGCATGGACTCTAATAAGTGGGCTGGCTAGGTGTCATTATTTATTTTTATAGATCATTTGATAAGAATCATGTTATTCACTGCAGTGGTACGCTTATCGTTTCTTCATATATAAAAGGGGAAAACTCAAAAAAGGCTGTGAACTACCACCATTTACCTAATTATCCAATTGCGGTCCGAACTACCACGATTTCCAAAAAAAGTGCGATGAAAAAAAAATTGAACTAATTTTTTAAAATACATTTTACCTTTTACACTCATAAACTAGTATTATCACAAGATTTAAATTCATGTGCGAAAATTACGTTGTTTGGTTATCAAAATAAATAATATCGTTTTTCGCACATAAACAAAACGATGCATTTTCATACTCAATCATCCATAATTCTCAACAAATTTAATAAGATTAGATATATTTAAGAAATCAAACAAATTGATTTTAAGCATCAACCGAAATGAGTCCGATTTTTTTTTATCGCACTCTTTTTGAAAATCGTGGTAGTTCGGCCCACAATTGGGTAAGTGTTGATAGTTCAGAACCCCTTTTGGGGTTTTCCCCTATATAAAAATATGTAAGTATTTTGTGTTAACCTTCATTGAGTGTGCTGATTGGGTATCATTGATTTTGTATACCATGTGAGTGATAGTAATCTCATGCAATTCAGTGAGAACTAGACTGAGAACTGTGATAAATTTGTCTTCTACACTATATGTTATTTGATGCAGATTTTTCATATATAAATGTGTACATATTTTGTGTTTATCTCTAACGAGTGTACTGGTAGGATGTCATTGATTTTATTTACCATTTGAGTGGTAATAATCATACAATGAACCAATTTAGTTTGTGCTGGGACATGTTTGTCGATGTGTCTTACTTACTCTATGGCAGAAGTTGCACCATAGCAGGGGGACACTGACTTCAGAGGACATGAAGAATTATTCTCTGAATCTGGTGGAGTGATGGACCACGATGAAGACCGAGTCAGACCCAAGAGGTGATGTATTCTGATCGTCTAAACTGTTTAGCATTTGAAAAACTTTGTTAACAAATGTGAATTCCCTCATCCACACACTTCAGGAGGCGGCATCCGATGCACTAAATTGGAAGTTCGGCATAGTGAAGGCTGACTCTGCAAGCACAACCGTATAGCATTTAAACTCCGTTGCACAAAGATCTGGCTTATTGGGTTGTATTCTAGAGTCTTTTTGTCTTTCATTAGGCAGGAGCGGAATTGAAAGTTTCAATGCAATTGCGCGAAGTAGACTGTTAGATGTTTGAATTATGTAATTGAAGAGTTTGTTTATATTGAGAGGAATGAACCTCCTTTAGTTATTCAATGAATATCGATGCTTTGAAAAGCTTACATCTTTTATAACCTAAGAGAAATTTTTTTAGGTCTGTTCTTGTAGTTTTTGACATGAATAAATGTAACTGCATAATGAGTTATGTTTTGCCTGCACAATCAGCTTGTAATTTCATAAAATCGGACAACCATATGATTGTTTCCGAAAAAATATCTTCAAGAAAAAGGTACCACAACAACTTCAGAGGTAAAATTTAGTTTTTAGTTGCATACAACATCAGAGTAGAAGCCTATTGTCCTTCTTTGACAAGTCTGAACACTGAGGAGTTCAACATCAAACACCTCAAATTGTTTGGAACTGAAGAACGTCGATGGGCCAACCTGCAGTGCATGAGATTTTGAAGTTTTATGAATTCCATTGCGTCAGCTATTAGTATGGTAAAAAACAGAAATCCATAAAAGCTGAAATGAGTACTATTTCTGCCAAGTACTAATAAAAAATTCAGCAGTCTATCCATTTCCTTTTGGTGATGGAATAGACCTAGGCTTCTGTTAGTAGAATCTGAAAACAAACTTCATTCACAACAAAAGTGTTAGGAAATAACCGGCGGTCCGAGTTCTGGAGGAATTATTATTCTCCGCTTTCCCCCGGGTCTCATATCTCGGATCCCTTCCTCAAAGCCTTGGACAATATGCAATATGTTAGCTTTCGTACAGACCAATGATGCCCAAAACTTGTAGACTTAATGCGCACTTGTTTACCTGGGACCAGTGCATTTGTGCCAAGCCTGATTTTTGCAGGAGCACCCTGCAAGTAGGTGCTATCAATGCGCCGTCCCGACTCGTTATAGCCCACATAATGGAAAGTCACCTGCATTACCCCGTTGTTGATTTCAAGCTTATATTAAGGAACAGCTGAGCTGCATATCACTGCTAAATTCCAGTTCTAAATAATGACCCCTTTAACCAATTAATATAAGACTAAATTATAAGTGCTCAAGGTAAATACTGCAACAGCAATGCAAAGACATCTATTGTACTGAACGTACAGCTCCAGATGTGTATCGATTAAATTAGTACAATGAAAAAAAAAAAAAAAAAACCTGTTGACCATCTTTTGGGCAATCACCTTGACCAACTTGAATATCCCGATAGACGAGTCCAGATGCAGTCTTAATGTAGTTATCAGGTGTCACCACTTTCACCTCAAAACCTGCCATTGTTTCACTAGTTCATTAGTGCAAATAAACCAGATGAAGTACAAGCAAAGATAACAGCATCCAGTAACTTTGGAAGAAGGAGACATGGTACTAATATACAGGTTTGTCATTTCAGTGACAAACCTTCTCTCACGAAATTTGGGAAATCCTCAGGTACATTGTTTTCTCTCTGTATTCTCCGGTTTTGTTCTAGCAAACGTCTTTCATCAAAAGGGTTTTTTGCCTTTGTCTTGCCAGAAGCAGCCAAAGCTGGAAACAAGCCCGTTGAAATTGAAACGAATAGCATCAACCTTCGCCTCAAGTTACTTTCATGGTGAAGCAGAAAAGCATCCTGTTCCCTAACCACACACACATGGATCTCCTCAGAAAATGTGTCACACGGATACAATGTAATGTAACTGAAAGATCTGCTTGTCTATCATATAACCTGCCATTTTCAGTGTTTCGAGCCGCACAGCATAAAAATTTCAGCTTCTTTCGAGGATCAGATTTCTCTCGCCCACAACTATCTGCAAGAGAATACCCAACAGTACTGTAAATTACAAAAATCTTAACCAACACAATCTCGCCATTTGCTGCAGTATGCATTTTGCAGCAGCAAATTGAGAATCCTAACCAATCACCAAACACTCGGTGCACATGGAACTTGGGTGTATAACAGAAGCAGACAGATTTGCGGATACTTACTTTTGATAGATGGAGCGAAAAGAAGAGAGTATGATGTTGATGAGCACGCGAGCATGGCTGATAATTCGATACAATAACTGGCCTTTCTACAGATTTCTCCACACCAATCTTCTTGCCCGCAGCTTAGCTAACATAACAACAACAATGGTTCAATTTCCATTAACTTATCTTATATTTAAAAAAAGTACACCTAAATTTCAGTGTTTTTGGAAAATAATTTTTTATAGTTATTAAAACTAGACAGAAGGCTGAACCAGTCATGCCTCTAGTTCGGGCAAAATATAATATAGGGATAAAATCCAAAAGGGATCATGAACTATCACCACTTATCTAATTGTGGTCTGAATTACTACGATTTCCAAAAAATGTGCAATGAAAAAAATGGACTGATTTTCTAAAATAAAATTTACCATTACGTTCCTAAATTAATATTATTATAAGACTTAGATTTGTGTTTGAAAATTAAGTCGTTTAATTATCAAAATAAATAATATCGTTTTGCGCACATAAAGAAAACAACGTCTTTTCATACTCGATCATCAATAATTATCAACAAATTTAATAAAATCAATTATATTTACGTGTTTAAACGAACTGATCTTAAACATCATCTAAAATCAGTCTAACTTTTTTCAACGCACTTTTTTTTAGAAATATTGATAGTTCGGGCCGTAATTGGATAAGTAGTAATAGTTCAGACCCCTTTTGGAGTTTGTCCCCATAATATATGATAAGTTGATTGAAATATAACAACACAATATCGGTAGCAAATCGGTGAATTCTTTAACACGGGATCAAGTGGGCTTAGGTTCGTTTGGCTGGTTCAACCGGTTCACCTTACAATCTAGTAAGGATTAGTGAATCAGACCGGAATTGGTCCGACTCTCGTGTCAACCAGTTGAATTGACTGTTCTGGTCCGATTTTAATAACTTTGGCTTTTTCATCAGAATTTCATATTAACGAAGTTATCATAGAATAATAAATATTATTAATATTAGGATAATTAATTCAATTATTCTAAGAGTTTATATTCAGTCCAGAAAGTTAGAATCTATTTGATGTTTTATTAATACTTAGACTGAACCAAACATACTATACTAATATTATTTATTCTATCTCATTCTTAATACTTGCATGATATCATAGTTATCTCTATCAGATGACTTCAATATTTAAAAAAATTGGGATTTGAAACGACTGTAGTGAAACGGTCGCCAAGTTAGTCATCAGAGGATGACGATCATTCTAGCGACCGGTTCTTTACGTTTCAGAGATTCGTCACCGAATTGTCCATCACAAGTTTAATGACTAAAGCTGGGATTTAATTCACATTTCTATTAAAATTTAATTATTTTTTTATGATTCTGGTCCAAACCCGGATTTTTTCGGTCCGGTCCGGTCTTTGGTCCTTACCATTTATCGATTCTGATTCTGGTCCAAACCGATTTCGGTCCGGTTTGGTCCAATTTTGGACCGGTGAACACCCCTAACTGATAGTGCTTTGATAAAAGGGGAAAAACTCAAAAGGAGCCCTGAACTACCGCGTCCTACCCAATTGCGGTCAGAACTACCGCATTTTCCAAATAAGGGGCAAACCGTTAAATTTTTGACGAGAATGTTAACTCTGTTACTGTAAATAAAACACCGTTAACATATTTAACTACCGTTAAAACATCCAACGACAACCCCACCATCTCCTCTCTTCCAAACCAGCAAATTTCTAGGAGTGGCTATTCTGGTGAGGATGAGCTACAGTGGGACTCTTGCAAATTGTTGGATGAACAGCCCTCCTCCACCATCACCACCGCCAAAACCCTAAACCCCAACCCCAATCTCCAGCCCCAATCCTCGCAGGCCCGAACCAGAATCGGAAAGCTCCACGACCCCAACAGAGGCAAGCCCTCGACCCACTCCCCCCGTCGGCGAGCTTGTGCTCCAAACCCTAATCAACCCCGAGTTGAACCCCGACACAATCGATGACGTGCTGCAGCAGTTTATATCCGTTGAGCATGAGATTGACGAGATCTGTTCCGATTCACTGAGCTTGGAACTTCTGGGCGTGGTGAAGGGGTTGTGGTTTTACCAGAAATGTGACGTGGCGGTGCGGGTGGTGGATTGTGACATTAGCTACATTTCCTGATCCATATTCAAAAAACTCATATACCAAACCTCATTTCAAATTCCAGAATACTCGAAACCCTAAAATCACTACCACACACGGATTAGTCAAACAAATAACAATTGATTGCACAGTTGGGATTCAGCAAAAGTAATTAAAAAACCATCCGATTATGCAAATTCCATCACCAGAAAATTACGGCAACGAAATAAAAACGATCCTAATCAGCTTTCCCCAAATTATGAAACTGGAAGATCGAGTAGTATTTGTCTTTGTCCCTTATTTAGAGCTTCTGAGCTCTCGCCTTCTCTATTTTTATCTTCTTATTCTCCGTATTCGTCCTATTTGAAGTGGTGGTGAGTCTGCTGGCAGTGGAGAAGGGAGACGGTGGGGTTGACGACAGTTAAATAGATTAACGGTGTTTCATTTACAGTAACAGAGTTAATATTTCCGTCAAAAATTTAACAGTTTGCCCCTTATTTGGAAAACGCGGTAGTTCTGACCGCAATTGAGTAGGACGCGGTAGTTCAGGACCCCTTTTCGGTTTTTCCCCTTGATAAAATAGACCTTTACAATGAAGTCTTAAATGATGATCTATAAAAATATGTCAATCATGGTATGAGAGTGAATTAAAAATAAAAGAATAATATAAACTCAGAATCAAACTATTTAACATAATACCAGCTACGATCCAACTCAAACTAATATAATCACACATTTATTTAATGGCTAGAGTTGCAATATGACTTTCATATTTAGCCTAACTAAGGGGCTTTATCAACATATCAGTGATCCATCAAAATCTTGAACACTCTCAGATGACTTAGGTAGACAATCATCTATATGATCAAATGAAATCGTCATAGTACATTTCTTGAATTTTATGTTCTTTGGACTCTTTACCTTATACTGTCTCCATTACTATCACAACAGAGGTCCAACAGATTCAAAATACTAGGCACTATCCCTGGTTTATGAACAAACTTTTGAATTCACTCAAATCTTTATAATTTCTAAAGTAGCAGTGTACTCTGCTTTCGTTGTGGGTCCGTCACTTTCACCTCCACAGAAGTGGAGGATTAGGAGTGTTCAAACACAATTTATAACTTGTAAGATCGGGTCAAACACAAGGAGTATTGGGTTTGTCTTAATGATCTAACCTACATTGCCTACAAATTTAGTTCTAAACGATAGCTAAATTGGGGGTTTTGATCAAGATAAGAAGCATCTCTAAAATCTACTTCACTTATGCTAACCAAACATTCCTATTGATGTGAGTCTAAGGATAAGATTCTACTTACTATGCCAAGTTGTTTGAAAATGTTATTGTGCTCGTTCGAGCTTTCACGTTAATATCAAACTCGTAAGACTTTTCTTGACATGGCTACCAACTTCAATCCTTTTAATGTTGATTATTCTTACAACACTGGTCGGAAAAGTGAAGAACTAACTTCCTAAGCATGTATAAAAGTATAATCAAAACATATATTCATCCATTCCCGGTACACTACTACAAATTTTGGCTTTTATCACGCTTTTAATTACTACGCTTTAACATTTTACCCATGCTTATGAGTGCAAACGTGGTGAATAGAATGAAAAAGCGTGGTAATAGATTATATGATTGAAGTTTTTACCATGCTTTCTAGAATAAAGCGTGGTAAACAATACACACAAAGCGTGGTAATTGATATTTTGAATCAATTACCACATTTCATATAACAAGCGTGGTAATAGTTGTTATCCAATTTGTTCAAAACGATTGTGTTTTAGATGTGTTCACTTATTACCACGCTGCAGACTTCGAAGCATAGTAATAGGTGGTCATCAATTACCACGTTTTAAAGTAGGAAGCGTGGTAATAGCTTTTTTATTTTTTATCTTATTTATTTTATATTGAACTACGACCGTTAACATGGTAAAAAGTTAGCTTATCGAAGCATGGGTCACTATTACAACGCTTATTTTTTTTATTCTTTCAATCATCAGAGACTTTAATACTAATGTGAATACTAATCAATAACCACGCTTGATAGACATAACCATGGCAAACTCATCTCTCCCACTCCCATCTTGCCATAACCGTGGTAAACTCATCTCTCCCACTCCATCTTCCCATTTATTTCTTCTGTCTCCATCTCATGATAGGCAACCTCATGAATCATCTGTCTTCAAATCTGGATGCGTTAACACCTCCATCTTCAAATCCGATCATGGTAGCTCCTTTGCTTTCAGATCCGGCCACAATAGCTCTTCCGTCTCCAGATCCGGCCACGATAGTTCCTCCGCCTTCAGATCTGGCCACGATACCGCAACTGCCTTCAGATCTGGTCACTATAGCGTCTCCACCTTCATATTCAGTTATGATAGCTCCTCTGTTGGAGGAGATGAGAAAGAGATTATGGTAGTTGGGAGAGAAGGAGATCGATGGTGATAGTTGAGGGAGGAAGGGATGGGGATAGTTGGTGTCGGAATCAAGTTTCAGATGAAACGATGCAGTGGGGCGAGCCTAGGGAGCCGCTGGAGTTGTGGGAAGGACTTGTATCTCTTATGTGAGTTTGCATCCAGACAACACTACATACATCTATGTTAAGTATTAGTGTCTATCCCTGAAAAGTTAATTGGCATTGTACGCTGCAAGCAGTAAAGTAAGAGTCAAATACTCTGAATGAGGTCAAAGTAAAAAATGACGAGATGTTGCAGTGCATCTTTGGAAAAGCCCAACTAGTGAATGCTACTGAGAGGTTGCAGTTACCCAAAGATAGGTTCATTCTCGAACCCATTCATGATACAGGATCGTAATACATGACTCTAATATTTTAACCCAATCACTTGTAAAGCTTGTAACTTGTTGTTCCTAGTGAACTCCTTTACACGAAAGCATGCTTCAGATTCAAGGTGAAATATATATTCCATTTGTTTCCTGTGGGGGCGTAAGCCAGATAACTAGGTGTGGTTCACACTCAAAAAGTATCATTGCCGAAAAGCAAGTTATTTGGAACATGCACAATTTTTATCTAAGAATTTTTGGGAGATTGTTGGAATTTTGCTCATTTAACTAAACCTATGTGATTTAATTAACTTCAATAATTGAGTGTCGAACTAAACATATTCGGTAACAATTCTTCTATAAAGCATACGAGCCAAATTACAATTGAAATTCTTAAATAAAATTCTTTAAGATAGAAGTGAACTTAATCAATTTTTTTTATTTTATTTATTTGGTTTATGGAGTTGGGCTCGTAGAAAAGCAGCTGAACCAACTAAAAAACCTAACAGATTTGAACCTCTTAGTATCTGTTTGATTTAGAGAAGCGTACTTTTTTTTTATCTTGGTGATTAATTCAACGGAAGATAAATACAAGTGTGGATAATGGTAGAAACCGCCTAGCGGTTTTTATCCATTAATCATATGCAGTTATCAATCTCTAGAGACTGGTTTTTCCTAATATATACAAGTCGATAGAGAACTACAAAATCTCAACTCTCTTTTCTTTGTTTTGATCGTGCCGATTTATAGTTACCTAGACAAGTAGTTGAAGATTCTTTTCTACTAGTGCTAGTAGAAAATATCACTAAATCGTCTTACGTTGGAAGAATCTCACCCAAAATCCTCATGCACGATAGAGGGCAAAATTTTTTCTAAGGCAAACTTTCATCGGCAATGATTCGGTTTGTACATCTACTAATGTTGCTAATTGTTAAGTTATTTTCTCTATATATGTACATATTACAAACTGATTGAATAATAATGGCTAACATATATATGATTTCTGCTTGAATTCAAAACATGATTAATTAGTTCCATGTTACACGATTTTATCTAATGATAGCATGCGTGAATCATCTGGTTATGGCTAACTTTTTTCATAATAGATAAAGGATGCTTGCACCAGCTGTTCGAGCAATCATCTATTCCAGCAACGGACATGTGAGCAAACCAAATAAGTTATGCTATCTCATCTCTTGGTCGATCCCCGCTGCCATAAGTGTTATGGCACATCATATATATTGAACAGGCCTCCCTCTTGCACACTTCCATCACCAGATACGCTTCGTTGTAGTTCACAGTACTCTTATCTACCAATTCAGACACACTTTATCCTGAATTTGATCATTAGGGCATGTTAACTTGTCCTTAGAAACTCACTACCCTAGTCCCTAATCATTTTTGTTGAAAAAATCACACAGCTTTTCCACTGGGCTAACCCTAATTCTTACACCTGTTGTTAATACGGTAAGCTAGTAATTTAATGTTATCTATTACATATTTCATCATGTTAGGTTAACTGCTAAAATTTTAACTGACCAAAATGCTTCATCAAAAAAAAAATCAAATAATCAAAATTATTAATACTTAGATTTATCTTAGCGTTTTGCAAGAATTATAGTAATATTGTAAAAAGCTAGTAAATCTAAAAATGTATATCTAGTTCATGAATCCAATATAATCTTGCACATAGTAAAAATTATTATGATTTCATTCTTTCTTAGGGATACAAATCAAATCTTACACCCCACAAATACATGCACTATTAAAGTAAATTCAACACCCTCTTTTTTCCTTCAAAATACTAAAAAAATGGCTGAAGAAAATCATGATGAGATTAAAAAGATGAATTTGACTTGTGAGAATACATTGGTGGAGTTGGAAACTATGCCGATAACTGAGGAAGCAAAGGATGACACTTCTAGTATGACTCTTCAGTTTCGGAAAATGAGGGACGCAAAGGATGAACGTGAGAGGACAAGATTTAGAAGGCAGCTCACTCCTGATGAGATCCAAGACGACTTTGAGGAGATGACCGGCGACACACTTCAGAGTAATAATCAGAAGAGGATGATGACCAAGAGTCAGAAGTTAAAATTTGAGGTTGAATAGTATAATTCTTTTTTTTATTTCATTAACTGATTTCATTTCAAGAACAGTGAACCCAACTATAAATGAAATGTTGCCTCATGCAGATGAGCGTCCCTGGATCAAACTTGGAGGAACTCTACAAACAACAAGTTCTCAAGGAGAAACCTCGTAAGAAGAAGGTGCGGATCTCTTTTGAACACTATTTAGTTATTTTAAAAAACGTTAAGCGGTGTTAGAGGATGAATAGAGTGTCTAACGATTAATCTGTAGGCGGAGATTCATCGGATGGTTTGACGGAGTAATAGATAATAATAATAAATTTAATAATTGATTATAAAAATTACTATTGAAAATAATTATTTTTATAATAAAATTAAGAAATGAACAATTAATCAGCTTTGTGGCTAGGCGGGGCATTTTAAGATCGCCTAACGATTAATCGGAGATAAATCTTTCCAGGCGGCCGTATTTTATAACAGAGGTTTGACTACACACTGCATACCTGTTAAGTAGGGATAAGTCTGTTTCGTGTAGTCGAATTTTTCTTTTCTTATTTTAGTTAGGATAATCAATCAAATCCCTTAATTTCATGCAGTATCAACATACTTCCCCCAAAATTTTACAATGAAAAACGTTCGTTTATTTATAACTTAAAAAAGCAAATCTACTCTTATTTTATTTATTTCATCAATGAGAGGCATAAAAATGATCATCAGTGTGCTCATCGTGAATAACTTTGTGCGACAACCGTAACAAAAATAACCTTGAATTGAATTTGTTGAACAAATCTATAATGTTCATTTGTGCAAGTAGTAATTGTTTATATATTCATAACTCAGACATCATTAGCTAATATCTAAAGTCTTATTTAAATAAAATCACAAAATATTGACATAAACATTCAAATCCATAAAAGATGGGTCCTATATATATTAAGAAAGAAATAAAAAAGTATATAATCCTAAGTAGTAAAGCAATATGCCGCAAAGGTAGTATTGAGTTACTAACTAATACGTAACTGACACATGGCTGATTAAATAAAAATATTATTAAGTTAACTAACTATTTTACATGTGGTCTTTGGTGATTGGTTCTCAAATGGGTAACTACTTTCGAAGCAGATTGCTTTGCTTTTGAGATATTATTCCAAACCAAAAACTTTTTTTACAGATCCGCTTTGATACGGGTTTAATGCAAATCAAGGTCAAGAATATGATAAAAAAAAGTTATTAATTAAGAATTTATTTATAAATAAATAAAAATATATTTTTACAATCGCACAAAAGGACTGTCGTTTTGTAATAACACTATGCAAAATTTATCTAAAATGGAGTTTTGTAAAGGAGTGTGATCTTACACAACAAAGTAAGGATACTACCATAAAAAATAATGATAGTTCTGAAAAAACATGAGTGATTTTGAAAATACATGGGTGATTTTTGTATTCAGTAATTAATTGCAATTTAACATGCAATGACTAATATAATAAAGGTTTTTAACAATTTTTTAATTTGCATGAGTCATTGGTTAATAAAAAAATAACCACCTTCACACCAAGAGGCTTGATTATTTCAGATAAGAATCTGTTTCAAAAGATTTCCTCTAAATTAATTTACAGCTATTAATCAAATCTCATCGTTTTACCTTTTTTTTCGATCTTCTCTAACAAATCTTCCAATCATTGCATTCTCTTTTCTTGTATTTTTCGAAACCTCATCATCTCTGCAGTGAATTGATTTTGGCAATGATATGTTCTCTAATTTCTTTTTTTACTTTGACGTCGAAAATTGATTAGAGCTATGACTCTCCAACTCCTCTTGTAAAATGATATTCGATGGATAGTTTTACATATGGTAATGTTTTATATATCACATGCCACACAATTCATCTCTCATAGTCACCAACAAGTTTTTTTCTTTCATCTCATAATCATAAAAATAAAAATTTTACATGTTTGGGATCGTTTTGTACTAACCTATTGCTTAGAGGTAGGGTGAAAGTCATCTGAGTTTATGAATTTATCGCGGCAGTGTGAATTGATTATTGTTGACTAATTGAGATTTGAGTAGATAATGGAAGGAGGAAATCAGATTGGAGCAGCCGAAACTGCAAAAATGGAGGAGAATGTTGCTCGGATTAAATCGAATACAATCTTAAAAAGTTAATCATAAATTATCTATGCTGATAATAATAAACAACATAGTTTAATTACTCGTAGCAAACTCATTGCACTGCACATATGACAAGTCGTTCACTCCATCACTTATCTAATTAATTGTGTGTAAATCCAACAATTGAGTAAGTCATAAAAAGTATTTTCAAAAGTTTCCTTTACATCAAATAAAGTTTCCTTCATTTGTACCTTCTCAGCTATATTTATTTCATCTTTTGTCTTGCATATTTAATAATCATGGGTTGATGCCAAGAATCACTCGGTTTTTGTATAAACAAAATAATGCATTTATTCGGTTCATGTCTAGGGAGGGCGGTGGAGCACACACTGACCCAATTTCAAATTATTTGGCTCTTAGAGGAGACACAGACGACACTTACCTAGCGTGCTATATTAAACCGATAGTGGGTGTTTATTGTTGTGCTCATCGATACAACTTGATTTGGCAATGTTTGATACTTGTGTTAGAATTATGTTTAATTTTGATTCATGCACTTATTGTTTTATAATTCTAATTAAAGTTACTATGATGATGTGTGGTACCATGGTTAAAATTATTGGGTGAAAATCCCTTTCTCTCATCCTATTAAAATTAAGAAACTTAAGGGTCAAATGTTTATTGAGAAGGTTAAGAGTCTATGGTCATTGTACAATTAAAGTGTCCATATAAAGAGCATGAAGCTCAAGAGTCTATGAGAAATTGAAGTACTAATGTTATTGTCCAATTAAAGTGGCCATATTAAGAGAGTGAAGGTTAAGGGTCTATGAAAATTACAAGAGATAACTTATGCACTATATATACTTTATTATAGATCCTAAATTATATACTTTGAGAAATACAAAACACACATTAGAAAAATTCTCTTATATCATCAAGGAGCAATCTATAAAGATATAATATCAAAAAGAGAAAACACTTAGGATTATTCAAGTCATTGTTATGGATACAAGTAAGTAACCTATCTTTCTCAGTTATGTTTCCATTCTCATTATTCATAATTGGTTGATTTAACCTATTTGTAAGATGATTTTGGATTATCTCTTCCGCATTACAGCTATACATTAAACAATATTGTATTGATCTAATATTGGTTTTGATGTTTACTTTACATTTGGTATCAGAGCCTTCTTACAAACTTTTATTTCACCAAAATTAAGGTTTATGGATTTTGAGATTTAAAATTAAAGGTAATTAATTGAATTAGAGACTTTTTTTGAATTAGAGATTTTATCAAATAAAGTTAATTAATTATGATTAATTTTGATATTAATGATTATGACATGGTTGATTAAGAATGATATTTTTTTGTAATATCGATTGAAATTCATTGTATTATGAATGAAATTTGTTCATGTCAAGTATCGGATTTTCTAGGACAAGTTCAAAAACAAAATTATAGTCACATGAATTAAATATTTATATTATGAAAAGTGTGTTAATCACCATAGTGGCCCACTTTTATGTTGATTAAATATTTAGTTATGTTTATGTAAATATTTATTTTATTACGCTATAAATGACACTAAATGTTAAATAAATATTTGTGATCATTATGATACAAAGTTATAAGGTCACCAAAAAGTGGATCATTACATGTATTTGATGACAATTAAAGTAATTGTTTATCATATTTGAATTAATATATTGAGAATATCCAAAGATGTCTAAAGTATTGATTGAATTTGATTAACAAATAATAAAAGATGATATATATAGCGTGTTATAGATTGATGTTGGTTGTATTTGAATTTGACCCAAAGGTGAATCTGAATGCATTTTATTGTTGTTTAACTATCTGAATTGATAAATGATGTAACTCAAAGCATTAAATATGAGATAATAAATGTTTATAGCTTTGGCATCTTAAATGAATTCAAGTGTCATTGGAATCAAGTTCAATGGGCTTAATTTTGATGAGTAGATCGAAAATTTTAAGTATCATACTGGCATATCATGTATCGATACAACTTTAATAATGGATAAACCCATTGAACATAATGATTCTAGTAATAAGGTAGAAAGGGAGTTGTGGGAGGCATCAGAAAGGTCTAATCGACTGCTATTAAGTTACTTGAAATTGAGCATTGCCGAGAATGTTAAACCTTCCATGCCAAGAACAACTAATGTGAGGGAATTTCTTGCTGAGATTAAGAATTTCACTAGTACAAATATTATTAAAAAGTTTATAGTGGCGACTCTCATGATAGATCTATCAACTAATAAATATGATATTAGTCAATCGATACATGAATTATTACAGAATTTAGGAGGAGGTAATCACATTGGAAGGGAAAGGTGAATGCCCTTTTTGGAACTCAAAGTGCTGCAGTCCCTCTATCCCAAAATCAATAGGAGTCTCAGCGAAGTCCTATCTAAAAGAAGTCATTCTCAATCCCATATTATGCCGCGAGCTCATTGACTTCATTCCTCTCCAGGCAAAAGTGCACCCCTTATCCATACATCTCTTGTAAGTGGAAGACAAGGTGTTCTTGCCAAAGTCCGAAGATGGCAACTAGGTGTATTTAGACAGCTCTCGCTGAGATTATTGGCCTGCCAACTCCGAATAATATCAAAACACTAATCTTAGAGTGGTTTCCACCAGTGGTGATGGCCGAGTGGCCATATGACGGTCTGTCATCTTTGTGATATCCGGTTTAAATTTTAAAAAATAAAACAAAATCTTGGAGTGGTTCTCGGGCCCCTAACGCTCGCTCTCAGCTTGGACTAATACGGATTCTCACCTTCTTAACCAGCTTATGTGAAATATTAAAAGCTGGGTGTATGGTTTTCTTCAGTGACAGTGAGGCTCTCTCTCCATCCGATATTTTGCAATTCAGATGGGTCTCCACCTTCAAAGCTAGGATGGATAGATTTGTCCCCTAGATCCCGAACTCCACAATGGAAGCAGCTATTATTTCTCGCTTCCACCTATTGGTGTCGTCAACCAAAACATCGCCTATCAGAGTCCCTTATTGAGACCCTTCTATAGCTTACATCACAGTTAATGTGGCATGGTTTAGTGGGAGGGTTGCAGCCATCTTGCGTACATCCAATGGTTCCTTCGTCCAAGCAACCCGTTGGACTATACCGGACTAGAGCATCCTCGGTGGAATTCCGCTCCTGCTTAGAGACATCCTCATGCTCTCATAAGAGAAGAGGCTCAAAATATCTCACATTCATTGGAAATCATCAATGGGGAAGTCATTCAATCACCGCTGGGATCGCTCAGCCTCCCCCAATATCCCTCAATCATGGACTTTATCATTCATCACAGTCAGGTGCAACAACCTTGTACATGCTTTGGTAGAAGAAAATTTACCTTCGCGCGCCTAGTTGGCGACCAATCACCTTCCACAAAGGACCTTCCTTTTAATGGTCAAAGACATCCGCTTTCTGTCTCGATCGTCCAAGCTAGCCATCTCGCCCCTGAATAGCTAGGCTCCCTCGGTTTGTGTTTTAATTAGGCCGGGCTTGGGTAGGCAGTGCTCCTCCCCCTCTTCCTTTTCTTTCGGACGCTTCTCGTGCATCCCTTCCTTTTTTCAGATTCTGTACGGAAATGTCATATTGGGGCGTAGTCCAGTGGCAAAATGGGTGGGGTGATTTCTGACAATTCCACATTTACTTTTATCAATACAGCCTGGGTTGGGAAAATATTTCTCAACAAAAGACTTTTAAGAAGAAACTTACATTTATGAAACAAGGGTATAAAGAGATATATCCAAAAGCCTTATAAGATTAAGCCAACGCTCTTTTAATGATAAGATAGGTGCTCATTAGGCACAAGACTCCAAAAAAGGTAACTCCCTTATGTCACATGGTTTTTTTCGACGCATGATGAGCGAGACATAATGAGTATAATTTTTTATGCTTTGCCTACATGTTCTATCATGTATGTCATGCTATGTATTCGTCGTGATGTGGCCTACGCCTTAACCATGACGAGTGTACTAGTAAGACCCTAGTGAAGCTCATTCAATTATAGTAAAGAACATACTTAAGTGCTTGAGAAGAACTGAAAAAATATTTCTTATATTTGAATGTGCGGAAAAACTCATTATCAGTGGTTCCAGTGATGCTAGTTTCCAAACCAATAGAAACGATTTTAGATCATAATATGGATTCATTTTATTTTTGAAAGGTGGAACAATCACTTAGAAAAGTTCCAAACAAGACACAGTGGCTGATTCTACAATAGAGGTTGAGTACATTCCTATTTTGGAAGCATAAAAAGAAGCTATGTGGGTTAACAAATTCATCATGACACTGAAAGTAGTCCCACACATTTCTAATCTAATAAACTTCTGTTATGACAACAATGAGGCAATATCACAAGCTAAGGAACCTATAGACCATTAAAATCTTGGCATATACTTAGATGATTTTATCTCATACGAGGGATCATTTCTAGATATGATATAAAGATATGCAAAGTGTCAACTAATCTCAACATTGCTAACTCGTTGGCAAAGTCCCTCGGTGAGGCTAAACATGACACTCAAACTACAGCCTTTGGCATTAGATAAATGTATAATTGGTGTTAGTTTGAGTGGGAGCTACTTTAGTAGTGTTATTTTGAGTTGTATTTTAAAAATATTACTCTTTCATTCTGTGGATGACAAAATTGTTTATAGATCATCAATTATCTGTCTTGATTGTAAGCATCTAAATTTTACAAACAATGATGTTCTAATTATGTTCCAAGTCAATCTTTATTATTATAGGAATGCAAAATTTTTAAAACTTAACATATTTATTAGTTGATGACTATGCTTCACATGTCATTAGTATTGGATACAAAACTAATAACATGAAAACATATTGAAAGAATATGCAGTGAACTGACCCTTTTTTAAGATTACTAAAAGAATTTTTGTGTTATTAATATATCTTATAGTAATGACTATAGTCCTTAACCTGAATTTTTTGTAGTTTCCTACTTAAGGAATAAAATACTTTTATAACATCAAATGCTACCAATAAACTTGGTAGTTATAAAGGTGATTTTCAGACATGTTGTGAGTCTTCATGAGCAATAAGAGCCAACAAGATACATCTGCTACTCTCATATGAGGAGAGAAATATCTTTCGGTCCCGCGAGAAGTCAAGACTAAGAAATGTATGACCATGCTCAAACGGATTGAAAACTAGTCGTTTGATATGTCAATCTTACTTGGAGATAGAAAAATACCAATGAGACTAATAAGGATAACACGTCGTCCTTTCTTATGCTCATTTAAGATATTGCTGGATAGAGGGACTATATAAGACTAGTTTAGGTGTAATTAAGAGATTGTGAGTGGCTATCCACTAAACCAATTATTGACTCATAATGATTAAAATTTTGGCTGCCTCAAGAACTAAATTTATTTTTAATTTGCGATATAATATCTTACTAGAGGATGCTTATGATCAAAGAATTTTATTCCATAGTTAATTAAAAATAAACATATGGGTTCGCACACAGTCGAGTGGTAGATGTTATTTTGAGTAAAAACCGATTAAGATTCTGTATGGATACGATCTGGTTCAACATGCATCTAAATCAAATAAACCAATTGGGTTAAACACATCTGTATAGTCCGGGGATAATACGGATTGGGTTCGGTCCATGGGCTCAATCCCGATAACTCACATATGGGACTTGGCCCATGGTCCGAAGTCCGATAGCTCATTTCTCATTCTAAATAGAAACATGATGTTTTTATTTTTACACATGTCACAATCTTGTTATTAAACCCAATTGAAAATAAGAACATAGTTGTGCGAAAGAGAGAAAGATTTTCCGAGAGCTAGTTCTCTAAGAAGGCGCGGTATCCAACACTTGTATGATACCGGTAGAGGGACGATATTGGCGTGCTCATCTATAGACAACCATCCAAACAACTAAAAAGTAACAACGTATTACAGTTATCTGATTTCTATTATTTAGGGTTTCTAAATTTGGATGAAGATTTATGTTAGATAGTTCGAATTGAGAACAATTAAATTAAAAAA
>NQLW01000037.1:3275739-3305669 GCA_002312845.1 Kalanchoe fedtschenkoi | reverse complement strand
TGGACATGTAGCCACAAAACCTTCAACTCAAACTCGATCATAACATAACACTTGGGTACATGAGTTGCGAACAACTTGTGTATAATTTGTAATGGTGTCGCTTTAGGGTAGAAGTAGGTCAACTTAAGCCGATTACTCATTCAAAGTCACCGCATGATGTTTGGCCTTTGGGTATTTGAAGTAGTATGTCATTTGTGGGAGTTCCTTTCTCTTGGTATATGAATAAACTGTGCATTCACATAAATCGAACTTTTAACTGCTTATGATAAGTTTAAGAGTATGAACACCACCATCAAAGTTTAGAATAATTAACAAAGCTTATAAATTATAATGCAAAATATAATGCTTAGACGAAGAATTATTCCGAAGGTAGATTCCATCTCAACTGCCTCTGAATTCAGGCCCATTGTCCTTTGCAATACTGTCTACAAGGCAGTGGCTGGTCTTATTGCCCTCCAGAATTAAAGGCTGTGTCTCCGAGATGGTGGGCAGCGAACAAGGTGCTTTCATTCCAGGCAGAAGCATAGTGCACAATATCCTTCTATTGTAACTAGCTGCTATTCTAAAAAACACATCTCGTCGAGATGTTGTATGAAGATTGCTTTGAGGAAAGCCTTTGACTCCATATACTGGACCTTCTAATTTGATCTTCTCTATTATTATGGTTTTCCATCTAAAATTATAAGTTGGATCAGAAGCTGTGTTTCCAATAATACTCATTTTCCCATCTTGTTTGGTGGTTCTCCATGTGGTTACTTTAAGGGTGAGCAAGGTATTCTCGCCAAGGTTGCTCCCTTTCTCTCCTTCTTTTTGCTCCTTGTTATGGAATACTTATCAAGAATGTTCAGGGATATACGGCAACACCCGGAATTCAAATTGCATTCTAAATGCTCTCGGATCAATTTAAGTCACGTAATATACGTAGATGATTTGTTTATTTTCTCTCATGGTAATCTGGGTACCATTTTCCTTATCAAGAAAGCTTTGGATGATTTCTCTGCCTTTTCTAGTCTCCATATGTTAATAGCAGCAAATCATACATATTTTCGGAGGTGTTAATGCTTCCGCTACAAGGCACATGACAGCTGTTATAGGCTTCAATAAAGGTATATTGAGTATCTTGGAATCTGAGAAAGATAATTATCTCAATATGTGCAGTTGTATCTATCTTATATGGTCGTCTGTGAACTTGCTGATCTTTAGGCAACAAGCTTTCAGAAGAGAAATTATTCTGACAAAAATGCAGCAGAACTGTGCTACTCAGCTCTCGCTCATCCAATCCATCCCCAACACAGAAACCAATTTCACATGGGAATCAAGATCTCACATGGAGCATCTAATTGCCAATTAGAATAGTTTTATTCTTTTTACGCTCTTGTTCTTTTATTTATTATTCTAGCTCTATTAGTGCTAGTTCCACTCTTTACATAAATTTTGATTTCAATATAAGCAATAGTACCCTCTTACAAAAAAATGCTGATATGATGAATCATATCCAATCACTACACCAAGACTTTCGATGACATGGTGGTGAAATAATTTTTTCAACATCCAAATTTATAACAGTTATCAAAATTACATTTTTTTAACAATTAGCTGATAATATTCCAGTAAAACACTTCCAAAATATGACAATTTTCTGACAAAAATATCCATTAATCGTCGGAAATATTCGTCGTTAGTTTTCCTGCTGTACTACAATGACGGATAAGGTGGATAAATGACATAGATTTAATATTTATTCACGAAGACTAGCTGAAAGAAGCCTGTTATGTGGACCAGTTTCCGGCTGATTATAGGTTAACTGATTTCCAACCCTTATCAAATAGTTATATATTTATCATTGACCAAAAGCCAACTGCAATCTGGCCACAAATTTTCCTATTTTTCGGTCAGACAATTTCTAGTTGATTACAGTCAACTGAATGAAAGTTGAAACCTATCCATAAAGACCAAAAACTAGCAGAAAAAAATTAAAATCGATCCAAGGTTCTTTTCATATCCACCCAAAAAAAGAATTAGTAAGACATGGCTGCCTACTCTGTAGTACAACGGGGGGAAAATGGAAATTTTGGTTCCACAAAATCTACTACTCCTAGGAAAGAGAATGAATAAAAAAATCAGTAAGATATCGTTGTCTACTCAATATATTTTGGCCTCTCTAAACTACATATAAGCATATATGATTTAAGGTCATTGAGAGCATCATCTTTGTTCTCACTATTAGCAACCCTCAAAAGAGATCAATCATACTATTATACCTAATAGCCCTCATCCACAGACCTCTTCTGAAGTAAGAGAATTTGTCTCTTCTGCACCTCTCTGTATATATACAGGGTTGAGCTTCAGTCTAGTTGCCCAATTGATGTTCTTTTAAGGGCCACTCTGATCAATTTTTAGTGCCTGCTCATATATAATAAAGATGGGTTTGGAAGCCAAAAAGAACCAGATTACAACAGTAGTTCTCTGCCCACAAGGCATTCAAAAATTAAATGACTAGCATGCTCATCTTGACAGTTACATAGGGGGGGTATAACAACCAGGGAAAACTCAAGAGAGGTCATAAACTACCACCGTTTATCCAATTGTGGTCAGAACTATCATGATTTCCAAAAAGGGTACAATAAAAAAAATAAACTGATTTTCTAAAATAAAATTCACCATTACATTCCAAAACTAATATTATTATAAGACTTAAATTTTTGTGTGAAAATTACATCGTTTGGTTATCAAAAGACATCATTTTCTTTATGTGCGCAAAATGATATCATTTATTTTGATAACCAGAGGTCGTAATTTTCGCACACAAATCTAAGTCTTATAATAATATTAGTTTAGAAATGTAATGATAAATTTTATTTTAGAAAATCAATCTAATTTTTTTCATCACACTCTTTTTGGAAATCATGGTAGTTCTGACCGCAATTGGGTAAGTGGTGGTAGTTCAATACCCATTTTGGATTTTATCCCTAACATCAATAACTACTCAAAAATTTTTAGCCTATTCTTTGTACTATTGATTATACTTTACCTTTGATAGATTGTTTGAACAGAGCTAACAATAAAGGAAATCATGTTTCATTTTATCATCTATAAGAATTTTGATTTTGATGAACATGAACCATTTATTGGCACCTCTGACCACATGTGACGATCTTTCTAATAATTCATGGATATTGAATGTTTACCCATAGTTATTAAAACCGGACCGGACCGGCCGGTTCAACCGGTCGAACCGTGAACCGGTGATTGGTCCGGTTCAGTTCCACTTACATTACCGTTGTGCATCCAGAACCGGGTTCAACCGGACCGAACCGGTGAAAACCGGTTCAATGTTTAATTAATGTACAAATCATCCTAATTAATTAAATCAAATAATAAATGTTAATTAAAAGCAAAATGAGGTTGCAAGGATTCAATCCCTTGAACTCCGAGTTGTTAGGCATGCTCACTTCCGCTCGGCCATACTAAATTTGTTGATATTTATCATTGTTACCTAAATATATAAACAAAATTATGAGCAATCAGACCGGCGATCGAACCGGTCCGAGCCGCAAGTTCGACCGGTAAACCGGGAACCGGAGCTCGCACCGGTTCGACTACCGGTCCGGTTTTAATAACTATGTGTTTACCTGCTTGGTAAAATTATTTTTGTCTTCGACATAAAAATTATAGGGAAAATTGCAAAAAGGAGGCTGTCCTATCATGTTTTTAAATTTGACAGGCATTACTACCTGATTTTGCAAATTCAAGGAAAATTGCGAAAAGGGGGGCTGTTGTGTAATTATCTAGTATGCAATTTAACCCAGAAACTTTTAAGTGACTACCAATTATATATTATACCAAACTTACCCCAAATTAAGCCAATAATAAAAGATTTTAAATTTATGCAATGATTTGTAATGTTAAATTGGTAAGTTAAATAATAAAATATATTAATTTCATGTAATATAAATTATCTTACACAATAATATTTTAGCCAACATGCTTTGTAATGCTTAAAAAATTTGACAAAACGCTTTGTAATGCTAAAAAAGATGAGAACATTTTGGCTCCTGTGCTTGTAATACAATCCATAGACTCGTTTTGTCATTACACAGCGTTTTGTCAAATTCTTTAAGCATTATAAAGCATTTTGGCTAAAACATTACTGTGTAAGATAATTTATATTACATGAAATTAATATAGTTTATTACTTAATTACCAATTTAACATTACAAATCATTGCATAAATTTAAAATCTTTTATTATTGACTTAATTTGGGGTAAGTTTGGTATAATATATAATTGGTAGTCACTTAAAAGTTTCTGGGTCAAATTGAATACTAGATAATTACACAACATCCCCTCTTTTTGCAATTTTCCTTGAAATTGCAAAATCAGGTAGTAATGGCTGTCAAATTTAAAAACATGATAATACAGCCCCCCTTTTACAATTTTCTCAAAATTATATATCCATTTAACCCATAGGGATGCTTTGTTTAAGACTATATCCCAAACCTGTGAAAACAACAATAAAACTTGCTAGCTGGTCCTGGAGTGTAGCTACAAACAGTTTTTGTTCAAATGAAACATAACCTTTTTATATATGAAAATGATATTTGGTTATTTAGTTTCTTGCACATTCATAGGAAACTTCACCTAGATCTGCATCGTAAAAATATTGAAAATTTAGGAATAGCTTGTCACTAGCTAAAGATGATTTTGTTTCTTCATCGATTCCAAAGTTAGGAATTAAATCTCACAAGCTTAATTAATTTTACCTAAAAACCTTCAAACTATGAAAAAAATGTATCCAACATGGTGATTGAAACATGTTTAAATTTTAGGGGAAAAACCCAAAAGGGGCCCTGAACTACCACTGTTTACCCAATTGCGGTCAGAACTACCATGATTTCCAAAAAGGGTGCAATGAAAAAAAAATTGAACTGATTTTTTGAATTAAAATTTACTATTACAATACAAACCTAATATTATTATAAGACTTAAATTTGTGTGCGAAAATTACGTCATTTGGTTATCAAAAGACGTCGTTTTCTTTATGTGCCCAAAATGATATAATTTATTTTGATAACCAAACGATGTAATTTTTACACACAAATCTAAGTCTTGTAATAATATTAGATTAGGAATGTAATGGTAAATTTTATTTTAGAAAATCAGTTTAATTTTTTTTTCATCGCACCCTTTTTGGAAATCGTGGTAGTTCTGACCGCAATTGGGTAAGTTGTGGTAGTTCAGAGCTCCTTTTGAGTTTTATCCCTAAATTTTAAGTGTTTGATTATGAGAAAGTGAACACTACTACAAATTTGTATTTTTAATCACGTTTCTATTTGTTTTTAATCACGTTTGTTAAACGTGATTAATGCTCGCGTGATTAAAGATCGAGTACCAAGCGTGATTAAAAAAAGATATCTTTAATCACGTTTCAGATACATCACATGTGATTATAGATCGTGTCTTTAATCACGCTTCAGTTATAACAAACGTGATTGAAGAGGCTATCTTTAATCACGCTTAATTTGTAACAAACGTGATTAAAGATAGCCTTCTTTCACTACATGAAAAATAGTCATAATTGATATTGATTTTAATTTTACACTAGTATTTGTCAAAAAGTCATAAAATTGACAAATATTAATTTTTCTTTCCAACTTTGTTGATATTAATTATTATTTAATTATTTAATGTTTCCCTATCAAAATAAATAAATAAATAGTGAATTATAACAAAAAAAATTTAAATTCAATAATGCAAAGACATAAAATAGAAAGATCCAAATTTCATTGATTGTTTGTTGATATAAACCTTTGACAATTCAAACAGAAAAAAGAAAAAATAACTTAATGAAATTCATCTTCTACTCCCCAACATTTGGTATATCTAACACCTTCCGTTCCTCCCTCCAGATCTCCCTCGATATATGGTGAAAGTAGTGAACATCGAACGACGAATGTAGGATAAGATGGTCTACACGATGATAGAGGTTATGAGATTATTGCTGCTGCTGATTAGGAACATGATGAGTCCTAGCTTTATCCTCATCAATATTTAAAAGGCGATAGAGAAGAGAGGAATTCGCGTAGTGCACGTCAGAGTAGAAGTAGTGAAAAAGTCGGTAGGCTGAGAGATAATAAGAAAAAATTGAAAATTTGGGGGAGAATTTAAGCAGTGGAATGTTGAAAATTTTGGAGGGTGTTTGAATTTTTTAAATTATATTTGTATTTTTGGATCCCGCCAATCAATTGATCACATTTAGTTTTAAGAAATGTGATTAAAGGTCCTATCTTTAATCATATTTCATGGGTCAAATGTGATTAAAGATATCCTCTATCTTTAATCACGTTTATTAGGTGGAAATGTTATTTACGATAGGTTCTTTAATCACATTTCATGAGTCAAACGTGATTAAAGATATTCTCTATCTTTAATCACGTTTCCTCCTAATAAATGAGATTAATGGTACCTAGTCGTAAAACACAATCGTTTTTGATGGTTTATTGATCACACTTTTGGACTTGAGGCGTGATTGGTAGATTATAACATTTAAATACAATCACTTTTTCTCTTTTATATCACGTTTCTGAGTTTGAAACGTGATTATAAATACGTGTTATTTAAAATCAAATTTGTAGTAGTGTGAGGCTCCATACACAAACATTCTTTTTCACTTACTCTACATCTATGGAATTTTAATTCAACAAAAGTCTATTCTTGTTTATTTATCGTAATTCGTAATTCATAATTTTGGTATAATTGAATATGAATGTGGTGAACTATAAATTCATATGCCCTGATTTTGTGCATGATGTGTTATTGTGTGTTATAAAGTGGAAGCATTAAAATCACAATAACCAGAGTATGATTATTCCATCCATGCAAAATTTACTGAATTGAACAACCTAGAGTGATGATTTTCAAAATGCTATTAAATTTTAACAGTTTCATGAATGAAACTTATTGTAAAAGTAACATTGATGATTTGTTAATAATAAATATACGGCTCACATTAATCTTTTTATATAAAATTGTCATGTTGCCATTTCCCCTCCTAACCTTCTTGCCACCATATTATAATTTGGTTGAGGGTAACAACAATTAATGAAAATTATGCATAAATAATAACTATAAAACATACATGTTTAAAGACTAAATTGATAACAAAAAAAATATGAGGGCATACCTTGTAACATTCGAATGCAAGTTCCAACTCACTCTGCATATCCCCGGTTCCATCATCTTCAAAATTAGTTTTACCATCATGTGTTCCTAGCAATGTTCTAAAAATCGCTAGGCGGTCCTAGGCGGTCGACATAGCGCCTAGCGATTAATCGGTTAGGCGGGGATTAATCGGAACGATTAATCGGATGATTAAACGGTGCTATATATATTAATATAATATTTAATATTCAATTATAAAATATAACATTATGATATCAAATTAAAACATGTCTAACCACAACTTACACTTAGTCCCTATATCTAGAAAAGAAATAACTCATCATAATTTTAAATGAAAAGTAACAAAAGAGTAGAGAACAAACACAGCATACATCTAGGCGGACATTACCATATCATATAAAAGCATTTTAGATTGATTACAAATCCAAATATATTAATCTTCCAACACCATCACTTTCCTAGCTTCTTCTCCTTGATAGTTATATTTCCAAGCCTAGCAAAAAAAAAAACAATAACATTTAGCATTCAATCACAATCATCAAATGTAATCAATTGATATATAAGTTAAAATTGTCCAAATCATTAAAAAAAAATCTCTTTCTGATCCAGAGATTCACTATCAAACTCATTAAAGTTGTTCAAATCTCTGATGAGAGCAAAAGAAAAAAAACAAAATTTAATGAGTTCCAACTTGGTATGAACATCACACAAAATCCTAAATTGTCTCTTAACTAAATAAAATATAACTAGGATCAGTAACAAATCAATCAGTTGCAATATGCAAAATAATTGTCATACTAATTTCAACATTTCCTTAACAACCGCCAAAGAAACATCAACAACAGCAAAAGAACCTCAGTAGCATGTGCAGCCCATACAAATGCAGTTTGTGCTTCACTATGAATATGAAAATAAAAGGGGATGAGGAGAATAACCAAACAAAATAACAGTGGACAAAACAACCAATGTAAAACAGAAAATGAACAAACAATCCCTATCTACAAGCTCGAAAGGGCAGATTGAAACAGACAGAACATAGGAAAACCGAAACAAGAAAATCTAACCCAATGATACAAAGCTAACTGACGCAAAAATAGAAAGACATAGGACAGAACCAAATCTAAATAATTGGCACAAAAATTCAAACAACCGAATCTAACTAATTGGCACAAATTCGAAAATAGCATATAACAGGTGCAGAGAACAATTCCAAAAGAACTCTAGTGGCTGATTTAAATGGCAGCAATGTGGCAGCCGTCCGTCGTTGGCCGGATTTCACATATCAAATGAAGAAAGATTCCTCACAGAAGTTTACCTCAAAATCTTTCGTCCACTGTTAGCCGAATGTCGCCTCCATCCGCCGTCCCAAACCCCACACGTCGTTAGAACGAGCAAGTGTGAAATCGAGCAATTTAGACCAGTCAGGGTTCCACCCACCGCCGTCCGTCGCAAGACCCGCACGGCCCTCATGCCTCCGTTCGTCCTAAACCTTCGTTCGTCACCTTGGCCAAAATCGCCTCAGAGCTCAGACGAGTTAGGGTTTCAATCTCAGAGACTCGGACGCGTAGAGAGAGATAGAGCTAGCAGATGGCAAACGCAGAGTTTTAATTTTTCAAAAATTACATTATAACCCCGCATAATTTTTAATTGACCGATTAATCGCCCTTTGACTTTAAAAATCCGATTTTAACTCGCCTCAGTGAAAAAAAAATGTCAGACACGCGCCTAGCGCCTGGGCGGCGATTAATCGCCGCCCAGACCGATTTTTAGAACACTGGTTCCTAGTCATTTGAATTAGCATTTTTGCCTAATTATAACTTTCTCAACCAAAAAGAGGGTTAAAAAACTAAAGAAAGCAATTTAAAGCAAAAACATACCAAATGTGTTTTGCCGGTGAATTAAAATTTGTTTCTCACCACCTATGCCTTTCGATCATTAATGTAATACTCCTCTGTCCGAATTTAGCTGTCGCGCAATAGAAAAGCGCATGGATTAAAAAGATAATGTAACCACTTACACTAAATAAAGTGTAATTATTTTCTTAATTAATGTTTGAAAATTATGACTCTTCGATTACAGGGATTACATTCCTATAATTACTTCTCCTTCCAGATCTACTTTCCTTCTCCGTCCAGAGGCGATGCTCGAAGAGAAATCGTTCCTTCTCATTTTCTTCTCTTTTTTGATGGTTGCCATGGGAGGGTTCAAGGAACAATAAAGGCTTCAGATTTAAACAGATAGGGAGAGGATATTTTCGTACGTTTATCACTGATCAAGTCTGATGGGTTCAATAGGTTGACTGAGGGTGAGACGCCTGATTTTGTTGTCGAGAGCGTGAGTGATGAGAGGACCAAGAATGTGAATGTGACTAGACCGGTTGGTGCGCCGGTGAAGGGTGGGAAGTCTAGTGGCGATGGGTACAACAGTGGTGATAGTTGGTACATTGGTGGTGATAGTGGTACATCGGTGGTGGTGGGCAAGGGGACATTGTGTTGGAAGGTATGAATAAGGTGGAGACAGTGGTGAATATGGGGGACGAGACTGCCGGTATGGGTGTGGAGGAGGCGGTCGATATGGGTTTTTGAGTCACTGAGAGTGGTTGTGAAGGGAAAAAAATGATTGAAAGAAAAATAAAGAGATAATATAATGTTACAGTAGAGTATAGTAGTTGCTAAAAACGATAAAATTTATTGAATAATGTTTGATTTTAAGGTAGTTTTGTAAATTAAATATGCATCGGGATTGTTAAGTGACAAATAAAAATAGGCAAATATTTTTAGTTAAGTAACAAGTAAAAGAGGAAAGAGGGAGGATAAACCCTCCATCCATGTTTTAGCGTTCACCTCTGAAACCATCTTAGAGTGTAGAATGTGACATTTAGTAAATGTACTCGGTGCATTGTTGCCTGGTGAAAGAAAAACATGTGAAACTTCCACCATCTCATACATTTGATTTCAATAAAGAAATCAAAGCAAAGCTGTCACGCGGAAAAGGCAACGCCAATATCAGAAAGTAAGCATTTCAAATTCCCTCTTGTTGTCTTTTTCTCAATTGTCACACTATCGTTGAAGTTTGTCGGTTTTTGTTTTTTTTTTAATATATATAAAGTTCTCAAGGAATCAGATCCAAAATAATAAAGTAAAAATAATAATATAAGTGATCATGGGTGTGATATAAAATGAGTGAAAGTTAATTCTGACAATCCTCACGATCAGAATTCGAATATTTTGTCGGGTGTATGCGTTTTAATTTTCAATTAATAACTTATTTTTTAAAAAATAATGAATAAAATGAATTTAATTTTTTGAAATTTTGATAATCATACTCTTCTAAAATCACCTTAAATTTTTAGAAAGATTTTCCACCTCAAACTCTCCAGTTAGACTTTAGATTTATTCCGGTTAAATTTATAATTTAATGTTAAATGATATCATCCGTGTTCAAGCTCGTGACCAAGCTGACCCTTTTGTAACATTCAAATGACAAATTCACTATTACAATTCAATGTGTCCACCATTACAAAGCTTACATTATCATAACATACATTTTTTGAATACAAAAATTTTATCATTTTACTTGAGAATTTGAATCCAAGTGATGACACGAGAGATAATCTTAGTTGTCAAAATTCAGAAAATTGAAACATTTATAATGATGAAAAGCAAGAGCCGGGCCGATGTGAAAAAAAACAAGATAGCTCTGGTTTAAACAAAAGGTGAAGAAAGACAACGTAAGGAGACTAAACCTCATTATTGTTGTTGGGTCGATGAGGAAGAGGGAAGCCACTAGAGTAGACTGATGCACAGTAAGCACACTCATAATTCCACTCCCACCAACAGCCACAATCAGTAGTAGTAGAACATGATGCATACTGCCAGACCGCAAGCAGACAAAAACTCCCCCACATAAAGAGACAGTTTAGTATTATGTTAATACTAAGAGTGGCACAGCAGTCAAAAGAAATCCAACTTTCTCAACTCTCTATACACTTCCACTTCCATCATCATTCATCACACACTCAGCAGAGCAGATAATTAAAGCAGACAGCCATCCTCCAAAAACATTCTTTCTAGCATCAAAGGGCCAGCCAGTTTCCACTCCACTGATCTTTTTTCTTTCTTCTTTCTCTGGATACATCATCACCATCCTTTTCCTGATTCACTTTTCCAGTATCACAAACTTCATGGATGCTGCACAATGGCCAAAGGTTTTGGTATATGATTTTCACAAGGTTCTTTTTGCTTTCTTTTTTTTTCTTTCTGATGATAAATAACTATGTTCTCTACTGCTTGCTTATTGTTCATGTGCTGCATATGTTCATAGAGTTTGTATTTGGCGTGTGAGTTTTAGGAGATAGGACTGATAGAAGGGAGCAGTGGAGATAATACTGCATCTAATTCATCATCCTTGCATTCTAAGCAAGACAAGAATAAGAAGACAAGGCCGCCTCCGAATAAGGATCATGCGTTGAACTGTCCGAGGTGCAATTCAACAAACACCAAATTCTGCTACTACAACAACTACAACCCAACTCAGCCTAGGTACTTATGCAAGGCTTGCAGAAGGTACTGGACGCAAGGTGGGACTCTCAGAAATGTTCCGGTGGGAGGTAGCTCCAGAAAGAAGAATAAACCATCACCCATACCCTCCCACTTCAATAGTAATAAGCTTTTTCTTGATCTAAACCCTAAACAAACAAATATGTTGTCAAACTTCTCAGCACCGGCCCCTCCTACTAGGGGCCTCATGCATGAGAGCCAAGATGCGGACATGGGGTTATACTACGCCAATGCTCATCACTTCCTTCCTATCCCACCAACCTTCGAACTATCTGCTGCTTCTCAGGGAGCTTTGAGCCCTTACCATGCTCCAATCTCTGAAGCCAATACAAGACTATTATACCCATCCTCAGGCTTTCATTTCCAAGACATCATCAAACCGACTCTAAATCTATGTATGGATGAAGGTGGAGGTGCTACTCATCATGACAGGAGTCATATGGGAAGTACAGGAAGGATTCCATATCATTTCGGAGACCTTAAACAAGCTTCAGCGACAAGTAGCCAGAATAATAATGTCTCGGATCAAAGTAATGGACGCACAAGAGACTCCGATAATAGTCTACTTTATTGGAACAAGCATGGGCTATATAACTAAGGTAATGACAACGTGTCATGGAAACCAAATTTCAGCTACGTTGTTAAGTTCCTTACACCTTACTTCTTCTGCTTTTTTTTCTTTCCTCATCCTTGTATGGTATGGTTCGGTCAGCGTAGGAAGAAATATCTGATGATTGCTCTTTTGTTAATTTGTATGTCTGCCTAATGAATTAACTCTAAATCTCTTCTTCTGTAATCAACTATAAGTCTTAATTTTCAGATTTTTTATCAAATCTAGCCTTCGCCTTTCACACTTTATCATTTCTGAACCCCAATTTATTTATTTTTTTCATACTAGTATTTTCATAGTTTGAAATCGTGAAAATCTTATGATTTTTGTGGTTCGCAATTGAAAATCACATGTACCTTTTTGGAATCATATGACAATAAGAATGAAGCAGATGAAGACGGTATGATACTTTTAGATTTTCAATTTTCACTGTTTGGAATCGCACTTCGCAACTGCAAAAATCACGAGCTTTTCGCAGTTCCAACCCGCGAAAGTTATAGAAATTTTTACAGTTCTCAACTACGAAAAAATTAGTATAGAAACGGCAAATGATAAAAAACAAAACGAAAAGACAGTAGTCGATAAAAAATCTAATTTTCACTGGCAGGTAATAGAAGTGACTTAATTTGTCGGTATTATTGTATTATATTCTTGATCTTCTGTCAATTTCAAGGTCTAGCTAGCATCCATATCTAGCTACAATGAATTATTTATTATTATTTTTTTAATTTTTTTAAAAAAAAAGCAAAAACAGAAAAGAAGATGGAAAACCTTCTAGATTACTGACTGACTGCTATTATGTGCTGATTAATCTAGATGACAAGAAGAGAAAGGCATTGGAAGAGCAATCAGTGTCATACACTATCATTCTCTCTAACCAATCTCATTCACACAATCAACCAACTGGAATGTCTTTTCTGACATTATTTTCAAACTTAGATCCTCCCAACAACAAAGCATTAGCTGTTTTTTTTTTAATTATAAGCATAAAATAAGATGACACATTAAACAGTTGAAGGTGATTGTTTTTGTTTCAACTCTAGCCTCATACAATCTCCTCCACATTAATCAGATAAATGAAGATTACTTGAAATCGGCAGGCTCTGCTGAGTAATAGTTTCCTCCAAAGGCCACTTGCCTAGCACTAACAAACACCACTCATTTTGAATATCAATAAATATTTAAATGATGTTACTGTGAATATATAGAATACAATCAGAAAGTTAATCAGCAATTTAGCAGTCAGAAGCCATGACATTATAAACAGTTGTTCAATAACAATATAGCATTTTGTTCTGTGGTAATGAACAAGATCGAATTTCCATTAATATGTAATTAAGAAGACTGATATTTCACACTATCAGAAATATATCATCATAAAAGAATGGATCACCTATCAGAAATATTTCACACCTTATATCACCTATGGATCTTCATCTTCACCAGAATTGTTGTTGGGTGTTTTCATTAAGAATGGATGACTTATTTATATTCTACATAGAAACTAAAAAAGAAAGAATCAATATTTGTATATATACTACAAATATTGTATCTCTAGCTCAGAAAAATTAAATTTTCTCCAATCTTTCTAGAATGTAAGATTATCATCATTGAATATATTTCAGTGGATATTCAAGTACACCGCCATAAACATTCACCACGTATATCGAAAGAATATCTACAAAGTATTTCACACTCAAGGTTATGTAAACACTCTCCCACCTAATCTTGATGTGGCTCAAGATTGCGAACATCGAGTGGGTGTCGCAATGTTGTCAACTTCCGAGAACGCTATTTTCAAGGCGTGGGCTCTTTGCTCCCCTGAGCATACAAACACCATATCAATATGTCCTTCTTCAACACACTCATGTATAAAATTGAATTTTATGTTGATATGTTTGCAGCATTTGTGGAAGTCAAGATTCTTCATCAAGGAAATAATGGATTTGTTATCAACAAGTAACTTCATCATCATGGACTCTTTTCCGCTAAATCTCCCAACAAGGTCCTGAGCCACAATGCTTGGCGTGTCACCGATGTTGCTGTCATGAACTCAGACTCGCACGATGACAATGCAACTATTTTATGCTTCCATGAGTTTCACAAGATCAAACTATCATTGATGTAGAAAACCATAGGTCATGTGCACTTTTTGTCATACTTGTCACCGGCTAGATTGTTGTTAAAGTACTTAGTGATCGACTTTAGCCTCTTTTATTCGGGTACACTACAACATAGTGCATCATTTTCTGTAGGTATTTCTGAATGTGCTGGAAATGAAATCTGAGTTTTGCAAGTGATGTTGTTTGGTGTTGGAAGCTACTTTTGGAAGCTTTGATTTGGCTAGGGTATTGTATTTGCATACATTGGTCCTTTTGAATAACATAGTATGATAGTTACTAAAGATGTGGCTTAGTGGTAAAGATGTTGAAGGTGATTCCGTATAATTTTATAATCAGAGCTCGAATTTTCTGATGGTCGAAAATGTGCGTAAAATAAATAAAAAAAAGAATTAATATGACCGATGCTTAGAGATTGCGTTTACATATTTGAATGCACTTATTTGTTTGTTGCAATTTACAATTTAGCGTTTGGTAATCTAATGACATGAATAAACGGACATAAAATTAATTGTAGAATAATTGCATAATGTGTTGCAAAAAATCATTGTCATTCCTATCTAATTTTAGAATTGTTGATTTTCTTAGCCTCATAACCTGTGTAATTTATAAACTCAAAAAAAATCAGCAAATTACTTTACTTATCTGCACTACGACCTCATTAACAAAACTACACAATTTTAATATCTACTTCAACTTGCCAATTTTCTTTCTTTTTTAGACAAGATATAATGTAACACCTTATATAAGTTAGGTAAGGATCAGACAAAAGAATGTCATGCTGTTTCTTTTCATTGTAGGGTTTTAGGTGTTTAGCGATCGTCTCAAATACCCTAAAACCATAAATTACTATAAACTAAAGCTTAAACCCCGAGTATCCGGAAATCATAAACTCTAAAAACCTGGAAACCTTAAAATCATATAATTTTAACACCCAAAAACTCATAAAACATAAAAGAAAAAGTAGCAAAATAATGTTTTTTTATCCGATCTCTCACGTAACTTATATGGGGTGACACCTTATGTCTCTTTTCGCTTTTTATTTTGATTAAACCCAAAATCAATCCAAGCTGCTCCCAATTAACTAAACTCCGCCTGGTGAACCAAATCCTCCCCATCATCACTCAAAACAGACTCTTTTCACTCCCCACCACTCCCCATCTCAACTAATTCCCTTTAATACCGTTTTAAAAGTTCGTAAATCCATAACCAGGCTCTACTTCTCCGCCTCTCCGCAGTCGCTTCATAGACTGCCAGAGTACTTTCCTTCTTCAAACTCTTTGCGGCAGTGCAATATTACCAAACAATCCACCAAGCTCCAATTTTCTTGTCACGTTTCTCAGCCCAGTTTATCACAGGTACCAGCAGCAGGTCGACTTCGGGTTGGACAAAGCCAGCAATTCGGTCTCTTCCTAGAACCGAGCCCTTCACAACTCCGGTCTCAGTAATCTCATGTTTGGTATTTGGCATTAAATTTTTTTTGGTCGCAGGAGACCGCTCGGATACCAATTGATACGAATTGTTATGGAATAAAACAAAAGAAGAGAAATTTGACAGGAAGGAAGAAGGGGTAACAGTTACGAGAGGAGAGAATTGAACCTGATAATCCGAAAAGCTGTCTTCATGAAGCATTCCTTGAATCCTCTTATAATCTTCTGTGCATTAATGCCCTCAATTGATTTTACCCTTGTCTTGAGCTGTTACCCTTCAACTTCTGCTTGAGAGCTTTTATTTTACTTCATATCATACGGCCACATCAGACTAGTATATCTATTCTAGTAGTTTGAGCTGATCTAGAAGGAACTGATGGTGATCCCATGATGAATCGACAATTAGTTAGGGGCATGTCAATCATAATTACAGTTAATTCTTATAAGTGAATTGCACAATTTAAAATATTCCATTTCATTCTATGCCGCATATAAACCATAAATTTTTACCGTACATTGATTTTCTTCTATGAGATACTTTCTTCTATGAGATACGAGAAGTAACAAACATGTGTCCATATTCAATAACAAATTCTTTCATTTTATTGAGATCAGTTGATTCATCATCGATTTGAAGATTTTACATGACATGTGGATGATAAATTTCTTGGTTTACGTCACACGTGATTATAAACAACACATTAGGACAGTAGAAGAGGTGCAGATGCATATTATTAATTTTTATCTCAATCACAAAGTATTTATAACTTCATACACATATTTCTTGTTAAGTAATTGAATGCCGCGTGTATAAAAGGTCCAACGAAAACCATTAACACCTCCAACATGCTAAACGCAAAAAAGAAGGTGACAAGTTAAATGGAGTATATATACTTACTTCATGCGAGACATTATCTTTGTTGCTTCAACAACAGCTGCCCTCACACCATGGAGTGCCATTTTTTTTACCTGCAAAGATGAATAGCAGTGAATAGAGCAAACTCATGGCACAATCAGATGATGTTATAAAATGTCTCTGATCACGTGCAACTTGAACTAGTTTTTTTTTTTTTGGAGAAAATCCGCTAATCGGACTGTTAAGTATAGCAACAACGTCAATGGGAGTGATGATTCCCCTGTCCTGGTTAACGATTAGGGTAAGCCAAGACTTAAGCAAGCTGCAGGTGATATAAGAGACACAATAGCCAGCAATGACTAGTTAAATGGTGCATAAAGACTATTATTTTATGATCGTGTTTTTTTTTTTTTTAAAGGGATCGATAGTAGTTCCCCACTTTCTCTTGGTGGCCAGGGGCCGCACACCCCTTCCACTTTGATAGCGTACACCCATACTCACTGCAGGCCAGCTCATTCACACCTCCAGCGTATCTAAGCGTAAATGCGGTACCACCAAGGCTAGAACCCAGGACCTTGGGGTTGTTAGACAACTCTCAAAACAACTAGGCCAACATCTTGTTGGTGATCGTGTTATATTTGCAACAAAAAAAAAACACACACATAGAAACAGCAGTATCGGGCTACAAAGATTGAATGAGATACTACCTCTAGTTTATCTTCTTTTGCTCTATGGTCTTTCGGGAGCAAGCGGAACTCTTCAGTTAAGCGAACACATTCATGTATGTTTTCAGGAGAAACAAAATCAAGAGCAACTTTAATGCAGGACTGTCATATTGAAAAAAAAATAGGGTCAGTAATGAGAAGACATGGAAAATACAGGCAGCAAATGGAAAATGCGACAGTCCTCGTGCATGCGTACAAAATTTGAGTAACCTGTGCATAGGCGGATCCACTGGGGGACAGAGGGGGCAGCCGCCCCCCCGAATCCCACCTAAAATTCTTCTAACTAGGGTAAAAAAAAATTTTATATGTATAAAAAATAAATTTATATGTATAATTTCAACGAAATTTTTAATTTTGCACCCCCAAATTCAACCCAAATTTTGATTATGTAATTTTGTCCCCCCGAAAAAAAATTTCTGGCTCTGCCACTGAACCAGTGGACCAACCCAGTTTTGTCTCAGCTCTTAGCAATTAATTCAAATTTTGTCATTGGGCAAGACTAAAGTGGGTGACCTGACATTCTTATTTGTTGTTTTTCATATATATAATGGCACTAGTGAGAAAAACATCAATCAAAAGTTTGCAAAAAAGGTGGCATGGAAAATTTACTTTTTTGTTCCTCACTTGATGAGGACACCCCGCAGGAATGAAAACGGCCTCTCCCACAAATTGCTGAAAAGTCCATGGCTCCACACCTGTATCAACAGTCAACAGTGACATTAAAATGTTTAGTAATATCAGAAAGGTAACTACATTATGACACAGAGTTCTTACCATATTCTCTTTTAAGTTGCTTCTTATGCCTCTCATTTAAGTAGAGTGTCTGATCATGAATAGGATGAATCACCTATGAGAAGCGCGAAATGAGAAAGTTACTTAAATTTCATGTGGTCAGAGAACATAAACAGAAGTTGATACTCACGGATTCAACAGGTTTATTTTTTATATGGCGAAACTCGCTTCTGTGTTTTTGTAAATACTCAATTAGTTTGGGAACATCCTGCCTGCGAAAAATGTCCCAAACTGCACCACCAGATGAATCGTCCTCAAAATGCAGGGATCCCTGCATCCAGAACCCTACACGTTACTATTGTTCACTCAGAAGTTGTCAAATATCCGTTAAAAACTTGCTTATTTCATGTAAAACCTACGTAATTACTTTCTGCACATTCCGAATCCGAGATTCCAACACCATTTTGCAATGTCTCCTCTGATTCCCTTGCAACCTTATGTTCCTCCTCAGTCACACCATACAGCTCATAGAGATCTTCTTTCAAGAACATTTTGTGATTTTTTTCAATTTCCTCGCGTTGCCAAGATTCAATTTTTACAGATGCTAAGTGGGTTAGCACATTTACCTGTCGATAAAAGAAACTAGTCAGAAATTACCATATTTAAAATCTGTGTACACCCAATTAGTGTCTCAAAGCATATGCATGGGCAACATCAACCAAACAACATAGCCAAGAGACTCAACAAGAGCAGGTGGAAAGTTTCTGTTGAGGTCTTACAGGTAAGTGATCTAGACATACGGCATATAGACCACTGGCGGACAACACCATATCATCCAAGATACAAAGCAGAAAAGTGGTACCATAGACAAGTTCACTGACGAGAAAATGAGAATATCGACCCACACCTTCAAGAAGCTACCTAAGCTGAGTTTTATAGGAGGTAGTGAATCGAAAAGATAAATCTTTGGAAAAAATTCAAGAACAAATAAGGGAAACATTAGCACGTAAATATTATACTGCATGCTTAATGATTAGATATAACATTTAAAATAGTAGACATAAATACTCCTTATAAGAAAATGAAAAATAAGGATTCCTTAACTGATCAAAATAGTAAAGTCTCAGCTAAATTAAGCAGACTTCAAAATCCAGAACTTTAAAGCTCTTAAGCAAGTGTTCAATTCAATTAACTAAATCAAATCCCCAACCTAAGGCAACAAACAATGAAAATTAGAGACAGATATCTCCTCCCACTAAAGGAAAACAGAATTATCCCACATGACGCTTTAAAAGGTGCCCTCAAAAATCAGTAACACCACCTAAAAGAAAACATTTATAAATCTACTCCAATAACAAGATGAAATGGCCAAGATGCACGTACAGCATCAGACATGTCGCAATGCAGCTTTGTAACAGAGTCTCCCCTTCCGAGCTCATCAGGAAATCCATATGCAATATACGTTTTTGGCCCCAGATCAGGCTTCAACGAATCTTCTGGAACTCTAGCGGCCAGGTTCAAAATGCCTTCTCTTGGATCGGTATATTCACTAAATGGAAGGGATGCAACAAATTCAGCGCCATGCCTAGGCAGCCGCTCCTCAAACAAAGTTGAAGATGGCCAGTCCTTTAGCTTCAACATTTCAGGCCAGTTATCCTTATGCATACGACCACGTAAGTAACCATCAAAAAATTGATGGATATTGATCTCCACCTGCATGATAATAGTTCGTCAGATCTTCACAAAAAGACATTTAAAAGCCAACACATGGATAAACTCCCATGATCAAAATGGAAAACAAGAACATTTGTACCTATGTGTATGATAGATGTTCGACTTATTTTATACTCTGTACGATACTCATGACTCTGGCAAGGGAAAAATATTTTGAGGTAACAGGGAATAATGTTTCAAATGTTAACTTACCTGACACCAATCCAAGCAATCAATGGCAAAAACACTACGGGTCTCTTCCTTTAATTTGCTTCCAGCACCAGTCTCTCTAAATGCCCGCCACATTACCATGGGTTCCCAACTTAGACCATTTTTCTTATCAAGGACATCTCTCACTATTACAGGTTCACCCTTCATCCAGTGCATCTGAAAATGTTCCAATGTGTCATCAGTTAAGTTGCCGGCACTTGGAATGAACAAAAAGTTATCGTGACTGTCTTCCCTGAAAGCTGCCTGTCTTAATGCGGTATGTACTTCATCACTTTCATTAAATAAGCCCTGAGTGCAAAAAGCACATTTCTGCATTACATCTATAGAGGGAAACCTAAAGCGACCAATTACTACTTCTGCACTCTTGATAAGCCTTTCTAGCAAAAAGCCTTTATAAATCCTTTTCAGCTCCAAAAGTGATTTGCCACATCCCCCACGTTCTTTGGGAGGACACCGAATGCTACCATTATCATTAGCAGACCAATCAGGGAAATCACTGATCAAATTTGTTTTTGACTTCATACTGCAGGCACTGTTGCCACCCCCTTTAGATTTCTGTCCATTAGAATAAGCTTTTTCCTTCGTCTTTGTGTCTTGATCATTTGACCTCTCAAGAAAGTGTTCTTGTGATGTTTCTCCTTCAACACCACCAGGTTGAAAAGACTCCCTTAACTCATTACAACAGGCAAGGCACAAGTCAAAAGAACATTCTGGGTTTACACAGCTTCTGTGAAAGTTCACAATGGATGTGTGGCAATTGTCGCTGTCAGGAAAACAAAATGAGTATATGAAGCCGTGCAATTTCACATGAATGTCACTTCAATACCCGTGTGGTAATAAGAATTACCAGTACAGCCTTTCATTTTTGTTGAGAGTAGACCTTGGTATGTCCTTTTCCGCTATTTGTACTCCTATAAGCAGGAGAGAAAACATGTCACACTAAAGAAACCTAATCTGAAGCAAAATGATGTATGACCGAGTTTACTAAGAAAGCATACCTTGTATTATAGCTTCAACAGCAAGCTCACTACATTGCTCTCTGTAAATTTGTTTAAGAACAGGCAGAGTCTTGCACAATAAATACTTCAGCATTTCCAATCTGACATTTTCACTTACTTCTTTGTGAACCATCTAAAAGAAGAGAAAATGATTTAGTTACTGCGTCTAATAATAAAACTGTGTATAGCCGGTGGAGATAAGGTTATCTACTTTTCGTGGTGGGACTCCACGCAGGCATGCTTTGCAGTTGCAGTTTCCACAACAAAATGGACATGAATTTTTTACCTCCTCCATTTTCTTGTCAGGGTACCTAATCAAAAGTTGTAATGAAACAATAATACAATGTAAAACCAATAATTAATCACAAAGACCACTGTCTGTTTAGGAACAATCAAGCACAAGAGTCATAAATTGTTAACTTATGAACAATGGGGTGACAATCATCATTCACAGCAGTAGGCATTGCTTACAGGAACTAAATGGCCTTGTCACTAACGAAGATAACAAGCAAATATTACTCACCTAAACGACATTGCTTTGCTAGCTCAACTAAGAAAAAATATAAAAATTCCAAAACTAATAAATTTGAATTTCAATTATTAAACACTTTAGAAAAAGAAATATACACCAGATTTGAAAGATAATCAGTTTCCACCATTGCTCATTGATCATTCCAAAAACTTCAGATCCCAGGATGAATCAAAACTAGGCATGACTTAGAGGCTAAAGTAACTAGAGGCTGTATCACAGAGTGACACTGTACTAGTGTAAGCTTGACCTGCATCAATGATCTCAGCTTTATACAACCTAGAAGCTGACAACCAGCCTTTCAGAACTGAGAACCCTTTGTAACCCATATCCATGTTTGATTTCTTGCAGTTATACAATGTATCCCAGGCTGAAAGAACAGGATTTCACTTACCATCTTGATAAGCACTCGAAGCAATAACGTTTTTTACACCCAGAGCAGTTAACAACACCGCTCTTATCATTCCGTTGACATTGATGGCACATTGTGCTTGAACTGCCATCTTTTTTGGATTTCTCCTACACATTGAATATTGGCAGTTAGTAGTTTAGCACGCTCAAATACACCATCAAATTGTTGCATCCATTTGTATATTAGTAGCAATCTTTCTTTATTTTTTTTATTTAATCTTTCTTTATTTTTTTATTTAATCTTTCTTTATATTTCCTATGCTAAATAAAACATATAAACCGAACATGGTATCAGCAGTTGAGGGGCAGGAGATGCAATACATCATGCGCAAATGCATAGAAGTTCCGTAATTGTTTATTAAAGGGAAAAACTTAAAAGGGCCCTGAAGTAATGCTACTTTCTCAATTACAATCTGAACTACCTGAGTTGTCAAAAAGGGTACGAGAAAACAAAAAGTACTAATTTTCTACACAAAATTTATAGTTGCACTCATAAAGTAATATTATTCTATGAATTAGATTTGTGTGAAAACTACAACGTTTGGTCATCAAACTAAATAATATCATTTTGTTATATAAACAAAATGATGTTTTTTCAAACTCAATCAACCCTAATACTCAACAAAATTAATTAGATCAATTGTATTTAATGAATCATATAAATTGATATTAAGAATCATCCTAAATTAGTCACAAAAAATTTCCATTGCACCTTTTTTGACCATTCACGGCCCCTTTTAGTGTTTTTCCCTTTATTAAATGATAGTTTAAATATATGTTTCATAAATTACTAATAAGTGAAGAAGATGTATATCACAGTACTTCAAATATTTCCAGTAATTGTCTCAAGCACCTTGAGGGTTTTATTATCAGCCATGCGTGAAATTTCTCGGACAATGTTAGTTTCGCATCCTCGCTTTCGACGGCTGCATTTTTCCTTACTAGTATCACTAGCAATATCATTTCTATTTCCCTGGAACATATTGAAAACAAGTCACTTAAATAGTACAATGTTACATTAACGAACTACATTAAAATGAGTGGTGGGATCATGTTTGCTCTACATGGGTACCATTCTCACACAAGGTGATGTCCTTCCTTGAGCCACATAACTCTTGCCCCTGTGGCCAGAATCTCTCTTGCTTTGACTATAATAAGCCTTCTGCTTTCTTGACTCAGTTGTCCCAATACGTTTCCTATTTTCTGCCTTGTAAATAACTTGACTTCTCTTATCAACTATGTCACTACCATTGACCTGGAACACATTGATTGAATCACAATATCTGATGCAATATCACATACCAAGCATAAAAACTGTTACGGGAAATAGAAAGAACTGCTTGCAAAGTCCTTAAGGAGATTACAAAACCAACCTACCATTTCCCTAGCAGAAGTTTTTCTTCCTTCGCGAACAAAGATCGAAGAGCCATGGCTAGAACTTCCTTTTCCAGAGCCAGTATCACTCTTCCACTTCTTTGACACAACTTTCACCTGGTGATCACACCTCATATCATCAAAAGGACCTCCACTTTCCCTATCAACAGCCTCACGATTGTTTAACTGGATCAAATTCAATACATACAAATAAATAAATTCAACAGTCACCAACTCAAATCAAAGTAGAAAAGCCGATACCATTTTGACTGATGAAGCCACTTTGATTGATTTTTTGGGGATATGGCCTGGAATTCTCATTCCTTTGCCACAATCCTTATTGGGCATGCTTACAGCCATCACTCCGTCCCAATTTCCAACCACTGACTCCCCCTCATAGTCAGAAACTAGCTTGTTGTTCGTCTTTTCTGTCTCCCTGCTGGCCTTGGCACTTCCTCCACACCGCTCCCTCTCCGCACCATCAGTTACTCCCTCCCTAGTTTCCCTCTTCTTCTGCTCAGTCGTCATTATCACATCCTCATGTACCTCCTTCTTCTTCGTCCCTCTTCCAATCGATGGACCTCCGTCCTCATCTGATCCATCACTATCCAAACCTCTGATCGGCTTCCACACCCTCCGATCAGACCTCTTCCGCTTGAGGTCACCGGATCTGCCGATTTGTCCTCCTCTCCGGCCGACAAATCCATCGGAACTGTAATCCTCCTCGAGCTCGTCGCCCATCTCCCAAATTCAGCTCGAACAAACCTATTCTCCCTTATCACGGATCGTCACAGCATAATATCCCGTATAATCGGAGAACAAGTCCCTTCCTCCTACGTCAACTGGTCCTTATTAAACCATGTGGTTTCATGAATTATATTTTTTCAATTAAATATATTTTTTGGATTTAGTTGCTATATTTGACATTACATATATGGTATTTCGGAAGCGACAGCGAACAAACTCTATAACAATCTCGAATAAGATTTTAATTATAAATTTGATTAGAAGTTCGATGACTCCATTTAAAAGTTAGATTACTTGTCGACTATGTTAGAATGTTACTCAAAATTAAATATGTCACTCTATCATATCAAGAGTTGAGATTCGAAATTAGTGAAGATATTTAAAATAACTAACATAAATTCTGACTAACGTAAATGAAACGGAGATAACTTATGTCTATCATTTGAAATTGTTTACGGGCCGTTAAATAAACGAGTCAAATACGAATGATGAGGTATACGGTTCATTTATGTTCGCAAACAGCTCGACTATGGGTTCGTTGAAAGCTCAATTTAAACTCACTAACAGCTTGTTCGGGCCTCGCTTTTGAAGTCGACTAGAACTTTTTCATAAATTTATAAAATTAGTAAATAAAGTGAAATTGTTTAACAAGTAGTTCATTTCAAATCTGATAAAATTCATTTAAAAACTCGATTATTATATATATATATTTATATATATAGAGAGAGGGGGTTCAAATGAGAACCCCATGTATTTTACGTGCAGCGAATTCCCTCTCATCTCCTTCCATCTTCAGAGATTGCACGGATGAAAATGATCTGAGTGCATTTTTTAGGAGGAGGGATATTTGGTCTTTTCGGTCGCAGCCCCACGTGCCCCACTACGCTGATTTTCGACCACTCAGCAAATGACACGTGTCCCATTATCTCTTTTTTATCTCACTCACACACATTTCAGTTATTCAGGACGCGCCACGTGTCCCACTATCTTGCATGCGACCTATTACGCAGTCCAATTTAGGTTTGTTATATAAATTCATGTCATACTAAGAAACCTTAGTATCCATTTCTTGTGCAGGCCAATGATAAAATAAAAATACATTAAGACCATCAAAAGGATGCATTCATAAGCAAGGATGATCCGCATGGATTCAACAAAGTCAAATTTATAGCACCGACCAATGAATGAACCTGATGGAAGGATATGCGGACTAAACCTCAGTCACCGATCAATGACAAATATGTATGTTAATATCGTGATGAAAAATAAACTTGAGTCATCGACAAATATATTTTTAATTTAATATCATAATTATATGTATTTCATAATTGACAAAATTTTCTCAAAGAGAATTGTTTGTCACAAAAAATTTATTTTTTGGCACCAAAACACACAGCTACCTACCAGAATTTTGTTTTTTAGCAGACCATATAATTTCCGTAACATGTGCGAAAAGATTCCGAAAAAATTATTTTTTCGGACTATAAAATGAACATGAAAAGTGTCCGGAAAGTAGTCCGAAAAAAAAAATTTCGGACTTCTTTCCGCAGATTTTTCGCAGTTGTTTCAGATCTAATGGGGTGGAATTTAAAAATCATAAATTAGAGGATCGGTAGAGGAGCATTTTCGGACTTTTTTTTTTGAGGACCTTTTGTGGATCATATTTCGCACCATTTGTGGATCACTGCATTTTTATTTGGGGAAAAATTTTGAGGATCATTTCCGAACCTATTTCCAACCTATTTAGGAAAAATCAAATTAGTTTTAATTTAAATTAAATACGAAAATAACGCGAAAGAAATCCGAAAAATCAAATTAGTTTTAATTTTACCGAAAATAATGCGAACCTAATCGAAAAAAATACGAAAAAAAACCTTAAATACGAAAATATTGAGAAACAAATCCGGTTTAATGATTAATCCGAAATTGGTGCGAAAGTAAATACGATAAAAGAAGATCGAAAATAGTAAGAAAATTATGCGAAAATAACACGAAACATTTATGCTTAATCCAAAAATATTGTGAAAATATTGCGAAAATAATACGAAACAATAATCCGAAAATGATGCGAACGAAAATACGATAAAGAATCAAATATTAAATTTGTCTATTTTAACAAATCTAAATTAGGTATGTCCGAAAATAGTGAGAAAATAACGCGAAAATAACCCTCAAATATCAACACCACAAACTCCCCACCACTGGTCCGAAAAATTGAACCCACTAATGGTGCGAAAATGGTACGAAAATGATCCAAAACATTAGGGTTTAGGGTTTTTTGAAAACTTAATACCAGTACAAATACGTTCAAGTTGCGAAATCAGTCCGAAATTTTTTTTCGGACCACATTTGGTCCGAAACGTCATCTCCACTAAATTTCTTAATTCTGGTAGTGTTATTATAATTAACCAAAATGTTCATAACTTATTTTTCATCAATTCAAAATGAGCAAAAATGATAAATATTAGTTATAATATAGTTTTGTCGCCTATTAATTCATCAAACACAATACAATATAGTTTTAAGGTTTTTTATAAACGATGAAATAGATTCTTATTTATGATGAATATTTGTTTTTTTTCTAATTGACTTATATACCTAAAACATGTTGTGGTTTGTTCATCCCATCTGGAGCAGACATCTTATACGTAAACCTGATTTCATAATTGTTTCATATTTATATACTTAACATGTGTTGTTGATTGACAACCGCTACGGACTTCAATCATCTTAGTTTTGTACCAGCAGAAAGCTGACTACAATCTAAAGATGTAAGCTTACATATGATCATGATTAATTAGTTTACCAATTTTTCAATTTTTATGTTGTTCATATTATTAGTGTGATATATGTTTGATACTTGATGATTATTGTAGATGTCAATTGATCGGAGTTGGATGCATAAGAGAATTGCTCCAATTGGTAGGGGGTTGATTGAGAGTATCGTGAGGGCCTACATGAAATTTCCAATTTTGTATTAGAAAAAGGTACTGATTCAAGAAACAAGATTGGAGGCTCTGTACTATTAGTAACAATTTGAAATCGAAGGACATTAATCGTGTTGGCTATGACCTAAGCATCACAATTGTTTAGAAAGTTACAAAGTTTGTGATCTTCATAGAGAAGTAAGAGAGTCAAAACAGGAGCGAACAATCAGTTTAAAACTGGAGCATATATAGCTATTTGTGACAAATATTGATGTAAAATTCACAAAAGTGACCATCAACTATAGTCAGTTTTCTATTATAGAAAAATGCATCAAAGAAGACAAAGATAAGTGAATCTGGAGCATATACCTCATCATCAAATCGTGATGCCGAGGAGTACTCTCACGGGGGTAATGAGTCGAAAGGTCATCGAATCGGTTAGAAAGAAGACTACTAAACGAAAATTAAAGGAATAAGAAAAATATAACTAAATCAGTGAATGTAGAATTCAAAAACCAATGGAAAATGATGAAAGAACTTTAGGCTTAAAAATTAGATGTTCTTAATGAAATTAAAAACAAAGTAAATGATGATACACTTCGTGCTGATTCGAGATACCGATTAAGGACGTGACTACAATGAGTTGCAAAAAACTAGCCATTCACAACCATTTGTGCACAAATCATCAAGGCCAGACATGACATTCCTTAATTTTATATACTATCAAGTGTAATTTTCAAATTATTTCAAGTAAGAAAAATTAAATTTGTAAAAGTATCTCAAATTCGATTAAACTAGGAATCGTAATAAAAATTTGACTCGTATTTGATCTGATTACTAATCATTGTAATATGCGAAGTCATTATGAAATTTGAAAGGATTACTAACTGTTGCAACAAAAATTGTGGCTCACATTCAATTAAAACTAGTCGTCACAATAAAAAGTTTGGCTCACATTCAACGAAAACTAGTAATTGTAATAAAAAGTGTGGCTCATGTTGAAAAAAACTAGCTTTTGTAAAATATGTCTATAAAATGTATCTGTAGAAGCACTAAAACATTTTACTCTCATCTGGCCTCTCTATCTAAACTTTGTGAACCAATATGTCACAAACCTCTAGTCCAGCTGATGGCTTTAATTATGAGTAATTCTTAATTGATCAGTGTACATATGACACTGACGAGCTATTGAAGTTCTTGCTTTTAGAAGAACAACAAAGGAGAGAACAAAAAATCAGCATAAATCGACACCATTGTAGATATATTGAAAGAAAATGTCAGGTTGGGAATGATTTTCTTTATAGAGACTATTTTGTTGATAAACTAGTGTACACTCCCAATGTCTTTCGATGAATATTTTGAATACAAAAAGAGTTTTTTTTCACATAGTGAGTGATATTTCTGATAATAATGTCTATTTTCAACAGAAAAGTGATAGTCATGAAAGAAAGAGATTTTCATTAATTTAAAAGTGTATTGCTGTTAATTTGCTAGCCTATGGAGCTCTGATGGATCACTATGATACGTATCTTTGAATGGTGAAATACAAGTTGTTCAGTGTTTATTCAAATTTTGTTATTGTCTAAACAGGTGGTTGGAGAGAAGTATTTGAGAAGAACGAATGATGCAGATGTTCAACGACTGCTTTAAATGCATTTTGATAAACTTGGCTTTTCTGAAATATTGGGCAACTCGGACTGCATGCACTGACAATGGAGAAAACTTTCCAGCGGCGTGGAAAGGACAATTCATTCAAGGCGATTATGGAGTTCCCACAATCATGCTCGAAGCAGTGAGTTCAACTGACTTGTAGATATGATAAATATTTTTGATGTAGATGGATCAAACAATAACGATATAATTTTGCTCAATCAATCACCATTGTTTAACGACGTGCTGAGAGATGCTGCACCTACAAATCAATTCACTATAAATATGTCAATATATACAAAATGTTATTATCTAATTAATGGCATTTCCGCCAAGTGAAGCACGTTAGTTAAAAAAAAATTATCCATAAAATCTTTAAAAGAAAATATTTAAAGAGAAACATGAGTCGATAAGAAAAGATATCGCATGTGCTTTTGGCGTGCTGCAATCTTGTTGGGTTATAATACGCGGTCCTGCACAATTTTGTTATGAAAACATTTATGTGATATATAATGTATGCCTTCATAATTTTACATAATACGATCATTCAAGATTAATAGGACGAAACTATGAATTGGATAGATGGAGAAGGAGAACATAAATCCAACTTAAGGTGTATTCTTTAATTTCCCCAATACATTCAGATACGCGTTATGCTTTGTGATAATAATAATATTTATCATCGAATTAGAGTAGATTTGATTGAACATATTTGACAACAATTTAAAGATCTTGATTTGAATTAAGTTATATTTATCATATTTTATTTTCAATTATGCAGTTTTTATTTTATTCTTAAGCGTAAAGTGTATTAATATGAAAAATATATATGACACATGTGTACGAAAGTTATATAAAAAATTATTTAGTATGAGTGAAATGTTAAAAAAAATATTTATAAACTAATATTATGACATTGCACAAATTTCTCATAACATTTCCCGACAAGGGAATTAATTGAATATTGAGAACACTCTCATGTCACGCACCTCTCCTAACATTTAATATTGACTCCGTAAGCGTAAATCACCCCAACGGTTGGGGGTTGCTGAGCGCTTCCTCAGCCAACAAAACTCCTTTTCTTTCTCTCGCTCCTGCTCAATTTCATTGCCTCGTCGATCTTGACCTACCTACAT
>NQLW01000037.1:3253467-3274928 GCA_002312845.1 Kalanchoe fedtschenkoi | reverse complement strand
GGATCTGCGCGCAGCCCAACTGTATAATTCTGGCAATATCTCCTGCAAATCAAGATCTTGCTACATCTGATGCAATTAAAATATCTCGGGAAGTAGATCCTAAAGGTTAAACTTCCATGCAAGTTTAATTTGTGATGGCTTATGAGTTTGTTTTAACAGCATGGAGGAGTATCATATCCTATTTTTGTTTCAAATAAATGTATCCATGCATTCAGCAGTATAGTAGGGTTGTGAAAACATGTGATTTTAGGTTATTATTTCAGGAGAGAGGACATTTGGAGTTCTGACTAAAGTTGATCTTATGGACCAGGGTACCAATGCAGTTGATGTAAGTGTCATTTATCAAGCAGCTAGGCTAGATTGTCTGTGCACATATCTGCCTCAGCCTAGCAGGTGGGAAATGCTTATTGATGATGATGGTTGTGTTGCATTCATTTATGTCTCAGATTCTGGAAGGAAGGTCATATCGACTGCAGTACCCTTGGGTGGGTGTGGTTAATCGATCCCAAGCTGATATCAATAAAAGTGTTGATATGATTGCTGCTCGGCGCAAGGAGAGAGAGTACTTTGCTAGTAGCCCAGAATACAAGCACCTGGCTAACAGAATGGGTTCGGAGCACCTTGGAAAGATGTTGTCAAAGGTACTTCCAGGCACAAACTTGATCATCTCTTCATCACATATTTATTTCAAACTATGGAGAAAATATATTCTCTGCCAAAAGTTGTGAAAGGTGGTGGTGTGAATGGAAGAGGGGGTCTTACTTCAATTTTGCTTTTGTTTTCCTGTTATAATCTCTTATTGACAGCAGATATATCTTAATTGACCAGCACCTGGAAAATGTGATCAAGTCTAGAATACCCGGGCTACAATCTCTTATAAACAAAACCATAATCGAACTAGAAACTGAACTCAACCGCCTGGGGAAGCCTATTGCTGTTGATACTGGAGTCAGTGCCCCTTCTTAATTATTCACCATTGTTATTATGCTGTACTGAGTCAAAATTTGTTCTTGTTCTTTTACATTAAAGCCCTCTTTTGTTGATTTTTGCGGTTTTTTGTGCAGGGAAAGTTGTACACTGTAATGGAAATTTGTCGAGTCTTCGACGGGATATTTAAAGAGCATCTAGATGGAACGTATGTGTCCTAAGACCATCTGATCTGATTAGACACATTCGACTTTGTAGTACAGAAGAATCTGATATTTGGGCTCGAATTACAGACGTCCTGGAGGTGACAAAATATACAGTGTGTTCGATAATCAGCTTCCGTCTGCTTTGAAAAGATTGCAATTTGACAAACAGCTCTCCATGGAGAATGTAAGAAAGTTGATAACTGAAGCCGATGGATATCAACCACATCTCATAGCTCCTGAACAAGGATATCGACGTCTGATAGAGTCATCTTTGGTCACCACCAGAGGCCCAGCTGAAGCAGTTGTGGATGCAGTGTGTTCACATGTTCACAAGTTTCTTTAGACACACTCCATTATTGCCTGCTGAAGTTGTCATTTTCTTGTTGACTTTGCATTGTCCTGTCCAGGTTCATGCTTTGTTGAAGGAACTAGTCCACAAATCCATCAGTGAGACTATGGCAAGCCACTCAAACATGCTATCACACCCGGGTCTCACACTTAAGTTTGCCGCTGACATAAAAGTGTTGCGTACAGGAACTAAAGCAGTACCCAACTCTGAGAGTCGAGGTGACAAATGCAGCTTGTGAATCATTGGAGAGGATGAGGGAAGAAAGCAAAAGAGCTACTCTTCAGCTTGTTGACATGGAGTGCGGTTACTTGACAGTTGAATTTTTCCGAAAGCTTCCTCAGGATATTGAGAAGGGTGGAAATCCAACGCACTCAATTTTTGACAGATATAATGATTCATATCTCCGTCGTGTTGGTAAGTTTACTACCATTTTGTGTCAACTCTTTGTCATGGCAATATGTAGTAAGTAATATACTTCTTTACTGCCTGCCCAAACCCAAAAAAAAAAACAGGATCAATTGTATTGTCGTACGTCAACATGGTTGTTGCAACTCTGAGGAATTCCATTCCCAAGTCCATTGTTTATTGCCAAGTTCGTGAGGCGAAACGTAGCTTGCTTGACCATTTTTTCACTGAGTTAGGTGCCAAGGAGGTTAGGATGTTTCTTACCTTGTGTCTCATTACTTTTGTTTCCAGCAAAAGATATAGAAAAATACACTGGACTTGAATTGAAATTGGTCGAGAAAGACATATTTATGTGGAACATGACATTGTTCAGGGAAAACAATTATCTTCCTTGCTGGATGAGGATCCGGCAGTTATGCAGCGCCGGACCAACCTCGCTAAAAGGCTGGAACTCTATAGAAGCGCACAGGCAGAGATCGAAGCAGTTGTCTGGTCTAAGTAAAAGGCAGTGTTGCACATCTCCCTTTCCATCACTCCTAACTACAGAAATAGATGATTTGTTATTCTTTCAGAGTACACAGTCACCCACAGCCACATTTTGTTGGGAGTTAACTATAAATAAATTACAAGTTGGGAGTTAACAGAAGCCAAATGGGGGGAATAAGTGGATTGTATATGTAGTTGGAAATACGCATGCTAATAATTGGGTCTTACTAAATGCATACATCAAAATTAAAAAATAGAAAATGTTAAATGAAGCATTGATATTTTTTTACTGAATCATTATGGACGGAAGTTGGCCTTGAGAGAAATCAGACAGTGTGCCTCAAAATGCTTGATGGGTCCTTCTAGGACAAGACGTTATTCAATCGTTTTGTCTCGCACCGGTAGAAAAACCTGTCTCGAAAGCTTCTTCAGTTCACGGACCCGTAATACTTGTGAGAGAAGGAAAGCATATAGAAAGTTCTGACTGCAGAAGAGAGGAGTGATTTGTTTTCGTGATGAAGAACAATTAAGGAATGCACTTTGTATTTATAGTAGGGTCTTTCTTAGACAGTTCCATGATCGTCTCAGACTTCACTTCCTAGGAGCGCAACTCTTTAAAACCTTTATTTACTCAGTGTAATTGCACTACTTACTCAAATTTGACTGTAGGTTCTTTTATTTCTCTATCTACGTAATGAGTAAAGAGTAAAAATTTGGACTCAAGGGCATGGACTTGTCACCTAGCTTATAGGTAATAAATTAATGAATAAACACAAGCTGGACTCTATCCCCAAAACAAAGAGTTCCAACCCCGCCAGCATCGCACCCATGCCGGGGGCAACAGTGCGCATGTGTGGTCCCCCATTTTCTATTTACATTTTTTAAATAGTCTTATATATATATATATAATGTGGATCAAATGAAAATCACTTTGGATTTATAAACAGTGAACTAATTATATCCTTTGATCTTGTTTGATCCTACGATCGGATTTTAATTCAGTTTTAATATTTTTTATCGTTACATTTAATTGTTTCATATCTTTAATGATCCTATATTTACTTCCCCTTATTTATAGCTGATTTTATCTTGTATATATCCTTAAATCGTTGTTACCTTCCTTTTATAATCGACATTCTATACTCGCCTATTTTTATGTTTGTTTTACGTACAATTTTTCACGTGCCACCTGCTGCTAAATTTCTCAGCCATGCCTATGTCGACATCCTCTAATTCATCCGACGATATTGCCTCAGGTTTTTCTTTTTTCCAATTTTATGTTCATACTACCGACAATTTTGGTGCACAACTAATCAAGATCGAACTCTGCTTTGGTGCACTAATCAAGGAACATAATACTCAGTGCACCAACCATTGACTGACAGAAATTGTTTATATTACTGACAATTCTGGTGCACAACTAGGCAAGAACGAACTCTGTATTGGTGCAATAAGCTGTGCACCAAACACTGACTGACATAATTTGTTAGCACCAACAAACATGTCCATGTGCACTAAACAAATTTGGTGCACAACAAAACAATAACAAACACTAATTCGGTGGTGCACTGCCTTTTTGCTTGTCAAGAAAAAAAAAGCTTCCGGAGGACGACAGCTACAATGGCGGTTGTCAAGCCCTCTTCTTTTTCACGACATGACTTCCAAAGAATGAAAGTGGGGCGTATGAGAAGTGGGTTTATGGGAGGAGTGAAAAGTGGAATTTGTTAGTTATTGAGATTTAATTAAGGGGATGAGATATGCTTCCCTAATTAATCTCATCGTCATCCGATCTGTTTGTTAGAAAAATTGTTAATGACATTTAAGATTTATAATTCAAATTAAATCCGGTGCATTGATTTTAAAAAAATCAACGATCACAATTGGTTCACAGTTCACAAATCCGAACAGGTTTTCACCTGATCCGCCCCCTATATATATATATATATATATATAAGGAATCTTAAATATCATTTCCAATCAATGAGATACAAAGATACGCAATTAATGAGTTGCTAATTAATTTATTTCTTATTAATGTATTTCACGATTGATAAATACTTTTCTAATGCAAATTCTTGCGTGCTTCGGGATTAGGTGCTCTCATTTGCGATGTCGTTTTGATTTTGACGAAAACGACGTCTTTTTACATGTTAAACACCCCTCGGTCAAACATCTGGTGAATATATAAGCACAACTGGTGAACTAGTTGTGCATTTGTAGAAAACAACGACTGGTGAATATATAACCACAACTGGTGAATATTCATCAGTTGTGCTTATATATTCACTAGATGATTTATGCTTCTATAATTACAGAAAACAACAGTTAGTGAATATATAGGCATAACTGATGAATTTCATCAGTTGTGCTTATATATTTACCAGATGATTTGTACTTATGTATTTACAGAAAACGTAAACAAAACTGATGAATATAGAAACAAAACTGATGAATATTCACCATTTGTGCTTATATATTCACCAATTGTATATATAAGCACAACTAATGAATATAGAAGCAGAACTGATGAATATTCATCAGTCGTGCTTCTATATTTATCAGAAGACCTGCTATATTCATCAAATGACTTGCTATATTCATCATATGATTTATGCTTCAATTTTTGCAAAAACAACAAATGGTGAATATAGAAGCAGAACTAATGAATATTCACAGTTGTGCTTCTATATTAACCAGTTGTATATATAATCACAATTGATAAATATATAAGTAGAACTGATGAATATGGAAGCAACACTGATGAACATAGAACTACAACTGATGAATATGAAACCATAAAATAATCTGATGAATATAGAAGTAAAACTGATGAATATGGAAGAACAACTGATGAATATAGGATCATAAATAATATGATGAATATAGAAACAAAACTGATGAATATGAAAGCAAAACTGATGAACATGGAAGCAAAACTGATGAAATAGTGATGAATATGGAACCATAAATAATATGATGAATATGGAAGCAAAATTGATGAATATGAAAGCACAACCGATGAATATGGAACCATAAATAATCTGATGAATATGGAACCATATGAAAACAACTCCGTTTTAAATTACTTTGAAACAATGTAGCAAACGGGAGTAGGTGCTCTCGGAGCAAGGAAGAGTGATTGCTTTTCTAATTGACACCTCACATAACCTATAAATTAAATTATATGTAATAATCCACCAAAAATTTGTCAATATTGACATTGCAGGTATTTGTGCCTTGTTTTCGACAAAGGCGCATTTCGGATTTGAACCTCATTTAGTTAATCGAGTCATGCCCTCATTAGAATAAATAAATCATTTTACCTTGAATCTGAGTCATTTTGCATAGAAGAGTTCACTAAGAACAACAAGATATGAGCTATATTGCAATATGTAGGTTGGACACTTTTTGACCATGTGTCTTAATATGTTCGTGTATGTCCTAAACGCTCGGTAGCATCCACTATTTGGCGTCTTAAAAGATGCAGTGCTGACATCTCATCAATTTTATCGTAACCGATTCAGAGTACATGATGATTTTTGTAATTGTAGTTAATTTTAACATCACTCATCTCATAGTGTTTGACATAAACGTTTCTTTTAAAAAAAGATTTAATATTTAAATAAGATGTTCAAGTCACCCGACAACTTGTTTATAGCACATTGAACCAACTTTGTGGGATTTCTGCTTAGATGGCTTGTTTGTTGTTATAGGTGACTTACTCATGGATTCTCAGTTTCATCTCTAATTTGAGTTTACGAAATTGCTTTAACTCTAGTTCCTTAGTCAGAGAATCAACCACAATATCTTTGAATCTGATATATTTAGTGGCTATGATACCTCCAGACACTAATTCCCATATAGACCTAAGGCTTAGTTGGATGTGTCTTTTTATTTTCTCTTTGTACTTGTTACTACTTATCTTGGTAAATGTAGTCTGACTATCACAATGTACAGAGATGGTGAAAGTTTGATAGTGAATTGCATATCTGACATGAGTCCACACAGCAATTTAACTTCCATCCCGGTATTATCTAAAGCCCACAACTCGGCTTCAAAAGTTGAGCGATTCATCAAAGACTATTTACTAGACCAGTAAGAAATATTGCCTTTAGCCAGAGTAAATACATACACTGTGCATCTATTATATCTAAAATTCATGGCTATCCAACTAGCGTCATTATATCCCTCTAGAAAATCAGGGTATCTCTTGTAATGTGGTTCAGATGAAATAGTTTCCTTTAGGTATCTTAATACCATATCCAATGCATCTCAATTTTGTTTCATCAAGACAACTCGTGTATCTAGCCAGTTTAGAGATTGTAAAAAAAAAATTTGGGTCTCGTACCATTCATTAGATACTATAAACTCCATATATAATCTGAGAATAGCAGAATTGTGACACGACAATTCTTGTCCCTTTCTTAGAAAATGAGATTGAATGGTTAAATGGGGTTCTCACAGCTTTAGCATTTTCATAACCATACCATTTGAGTTATCCTTCACAATATAATGGGATTCAGAATTAATTATCCCATTAGTTGATTGTGTCAGCTTAAGCTCAAGTATTACACTTGCTTCACCCATATCCTTCATTTCAAACTTTCTTTATGACAATGACTTTGTTTTGGTTATAATATATATTAAAAATGAACATTAAAATATCATCAATATTTAAACATAATGTTATATATGTAACATCCATGATTTTGTGATAAATACATTTATCATGCTCACGACAAAATCAAATGATTGAATTGTTACATTAAACTTTGTTTCTCATTGTTTAAGAGTTTGTTTTAGTCCATACAAAGACTTAACAAGCTTACAAACTTTCTTTTTATTTCTTGGGGCTACAAATCCATCAGGATGATCTATATAAACCTCTACTTTTAGATGTCCATTAAGAAAAATAGTTTACACATACATTTGATGGATAATGAATCAGTGCAATAAGAACTCGGATTGTAGTTAATCCGGTAGCATGAGAAAGGTATCGAAACTGTCTATTTGTTCCTTTTGTTTGAATACTTTGGCCACAAGTCTAACCTTATACTTATCATTTGATTCATCTAATTGTGTAGCACCCATGTGGCAGATTTACCATTTCTCATGTCCCATTAAGGACAATGGAATATTAATCCATCTCACTTTTAACTGCACTCCTCCAATGTTTGGCTTCAGAATTAGACAAAGCTTGTTGGAAGTTTATAGAGTCATCCCTGATATTGAAAGTGATATAATCTCTTCCAAAATCCTTGATAGTCCGATCATGTATACTTCTCCTCGGTTAATCAATATCTTCATTAGGAGAGTAAGAACCAACTGAATTTTCCCCACATTTAAAATTCTTTCCATGTGATCAGGTATGTCCCAATGTTATGATCCATGTAGTTTTGTGATTTCTTTGTCTTCATAGGGAATACATTCTCAAAGAATGTGACATCACAATACTCTACAATAGTGTTTACTTATATACAAGGAGTTTCGGGTTTAATAACAAAAAATCTCATGACATATAGCCATCTCCACATAACATAAAAAGATAGTATCAACACTTTTTGGCCTAAATATCTTTTGCTGTGCTCGGGTATAACAACTTTTGCACGGCACCCCACACACGAAAGTCTTTCAAGATTGACTTTTTGTCTTTCAAGACTTATATTTGGAAGGAACTCTATTCTAATATGACATGTCGTATTCAGAGCTTTACCCCATAAGTTCTTACGCATTTGAGAAGTCAATATCTTTATTATTTTCTCTTACTAGTTAAACAAGCATTTCACGACACCCCGCACACGAAATATTATGCGCTTTACTATTTTCTCTTACTAATTAGTCAAAATTCTCAACAAATTTTTAATATAAATAGAATATTTATAAGTTGACCTAATAAATCCCAATAAAATGGAAGAAAATATTTTTCTATATTTTTTCATTAAACAAATACCAAATGAAATACGGTGTAGGAACCACGGAGCACCATGTTATATGCTTTTGAAACCACCAAACGTGTACTTTGTTTTTAGAAAGAATTATATCAATTATGTGGTTATTAAAATACTACGTACAGTTTATGTGGTCAGGAAAAGGTTGACATTTTCAATCAACCCGATGGTATGAACAAGTCAGATCGATCATCTTTTGTCGTCAAAATACAATTAAGGATTCATAAGCAGCAGCTGGAGACCGGAGGTGGAGCAGCTGTCAATACGGCTTTGAATTACGTTACTTTTGAAACCTTGGAGAAGCAGCCACGTGGATGCAGTAAGGATACGGAATACGGATTGTAACTTACGTTTACCATGCATGCAACTTGTCGCGGCTCATTTAAAGAGTTACAGTATTTTATATAAAGACAAATTAATGAACTAAAATTTGTAAATAAAGAAACTAAATCATAAATAATCCTGAAATAGATTAATAGGTTATTTTGAGTTGATTAAACATATATTAAAACTAGTCGTGTTGATCTAATTAAGCAAGTAATATTTTATGGATTTTTTTTAACTTCCTGTAAAATGTATAAAGTGATATAATGTATTATGTGATATATTATTAATAGTGTAGAATGCATTATTTGTGCATTATGATAATGAAGTACATAATATTTTATTTTTTATAATTTATGACAACATTAAATATGTATTGAGATTGTTAAATGACAAATAAAAGTAGATAAATAGATTATGATCAATTGACAAGTAAGAAAAGTACTTAGTGAGTATGAATTTTTGTTGCGATTTTGCACATCAGTAACTGGGGGTGTACGAAATTCGGTCCGAACTGGAAAATGACCCCCGGGGTTCCAGTCCGGTCTTCGGTCCATCAATTTTATAGATTCTGATTTTCGGTCCGGTCCAAATCCTGAAAATTCCGGTCTGGACCGGAATGGACCGGAATTTTCAGGATTAAATAAAAAATAATATTTTTAGTATGATATTTATATGTATCCATATTAAAATAAAAATAAAATAATTATTTAATTATTATTTTGATAAAAAAATTCTTTTTTATTAATTCGGTCCAAACCAGTCCGGTCCGGTCCAAATTCAGAATTTTTTGGTCCGGTCCAATATAGACCTATTAGAATCCGGTCCCGTCTTTAGTTCTTAATATTTATGAATTCTGATTCCAGTTCAAATTGGTTTCGGTCCGGTCCGGTTTTGGACCAATGAAACCCCTATCAGTAACTCTCTATTTAGTTTAGGAAAACAATCAGGAAAAGAAAGTAAAATGAGAGGGAAAAAATATATCTTCATGTATTTCATCTCTTGTTTCTTATGTTTTGTTGCCCGTGAAAAATTATGGTGAATCGTATTACAGTTCATTTTAATTTAATCAAATTTTCATTTTTTAGTTTTTGACCTAATATTAGCTTTCTCTTATTCTAAACTTAGAAATTCTTTTAAATTTGCAACTAATTTTCCTTTCCCTACATTTTACCTAAACCAAACAAAACCTAAATTGACATCTTCATTATGTTTCCGTTGTATATATAAAACTTACCTAGCTCATTGGCCAGATGCTCAGCAAGTTTTAGCTCTTGCAAATGGCATTGAGTAAAAAAAAAAAAACCTGCTAGTTTGCATCCCTAAATAAAGCTCTTTGTTATCAAATTGAAGCAGTCCCAGAGGCTACGTACATCTATCTATATGCAGCTCAAAATGAAATGAATCGGAAAGGGAGAAGGACAAAATAATGCACCCGCCTAACCCTGAGTAGAGTGATGGATAGAATGTGGACATCTTCAGCCGACCATATTGAAAAATTTGGAACAGGGTTCAGCCTTTTTTGGACTAGGGAAATAATGTAAAAGCGACTCCCCTCATCCGCCTCGACTTTCATCCCTACTTGGCTGGGGAAATTGTTGGATATATCCAGCATATTCACACTTTGAACCTCCCATTCATCTAATTCAACACATCGGTTTCTCCTAATCTGTGTCTAAACCTGATAGTTTTAATTGATTGTACATCGATAGCTTCAACTACTCTGATTTAACATTTATTGTAGCAGAGAAAATTCTACATTATTGACGTTCATGCTAGTTATAGACTTATAGTTAGTATGAAATAATAGAATAGATTTTCTTATGGTTAAGCATCTACTTCATCATTTTCAACCCTACACCAATTTCCACTGACTATTTGACTAATTCTTACAAATCTGGGTAGAAAAATCTTAAAGATAAATCTTATTATTAAGTGATGCCGCGTGTGATTCTCGGCTGGACTATGTCTACGACAACGTGGCGGTGGACATCAGCGCATTGAAAAATCAAAGTGACACACGTCACGATTTACCATTGATTTGAATTTTTTATTTATTTTTCAACCCGTCACCTGATGATTTGTCCACCGCCGCGTGGTGGACACAATCCAGCCAATAATGCGGCATGCATGCTAGCAGTTATTTTCATGGTTTGATGAAATTAAGAAGATATGTAGACTAATGCGAACATGGAAAAATGGGTATTCAAAATGCTTATTGAATTAACATAGAAAATGAGCAACTTAAACACACGCAAATTGGCGTTGGGAGACGATGAAACTAATATGAGAGTTTCATTCTTACAAGTCTTGCATTTATTGATGATGTCCGCTTGAGTAGAATCAGGAGCGTACATGCTGACTTTAGACTTCTCCCTTCACAAATCGATAACTACTACATACAGTTGTACACTCAGTTATACGTAAATTGGCGGAGCCACGTATCTGTCTTTTATCTATCTATCTATATATAGGCCTATAATCTTGGCACAAGCGTTTTATTCTATCACACAACAATACACAAGTCACTTACTACACCCCTTCTTAATTTGTGTCCATGGAGACTTGGAAAGCTGATGACGGCCATGCTCCAACACAGTTCAAGATTCCAAAACCCATTGACACAGGGCCCAGTGCTGCTGTTACTGAGGCTATCAGTGCTGCAAGGATTGAAATTGCCAAAATAGGTAGTCCCCCAGAAGATGGCCAGCCTTTGAGCCCCATGGGCAGATTGTTTCACAAACCAGAAAGCAATATGTATATTGTTTCCATAGTCGGAACCAAGTCTTGGATCGACCCTGACCATTTTAAACTCAATATCATACCTTTCTACATTTATCCACGATTCAACTGCTTGCAGGTACATATATGTACCCTATTATTGTTGGCGTAAATATATAATAATTATTCTGCATGTTACCTGTTTTACCATGCCATGCCAGTATTATGCTGATACTTGTGATTCATTATATATATCGATGTCGTATTTATGGGGTGCAGGTACCTGATGAGAGTAGTGAGGATGCGGCATCATCAGCCAACTTGAGGTGGGCAAAAGCTGAGGTTGACCTTGAGCAGCATATATTCACACGTTATATAGATTCCAAATACATGGCCGATGGTGGAGCCGACAAGTATATTGAAGACTTCCTTTTCGAACTCACTAAGACCTCAATTGACATGTCAAAACCTCTGTGGGATGTTCACATTCTCAACCTTAGTGAGCCGACGTCCCAAGGGGCTATGGCCGTCACAATTGTCAGGTTTCACCACTCAATCGGAGACGGCATGTCTCTCATGTCATTTTTCTTGAGCTTAACTCGTAAAGCTTCAGATCCAAACACACCACCCTCCTTGCCGGTCTTGTTCAGAAAGCCCGCCAAGCGCCAGTCCAAGATGATGTTAGCTTGGTGGTTCATGAGTTTCATTTGGAATACGTTGGTGGATGTCTTGACCATCTTGGCAACTGCTTTCTTCTTGGTTGATACACCAAATCCGCTCAAGGGTCCAGAGGATGCTGGTAAAAATCCTAGGAGGATTATGATGAGGTGTCTTAGTATGGACGACGTCAAGTTGGTGAAGGACGTGAGTAAAACTGTAAGTTTCATGATTTTATTTTTTCGCCTATATGTACAACTCCAATCCATATACGGGTTAACAAAAGACAAATGTCATTTTCTCTTCTGGTAGACAATAAATGATGTTGTGATGGGAGCAACGGAAGCGGCTTTAACTCGATACCTAAACCGAAGATATGGTGGGTCTCTTCTTCCATATATTATGTATGAGTAGGCCGGGTTCATAATTGTTCAGAGCATATCTACTCTTCAGCATCATCTCATGCATGCATTTGCCGTCGTCCCTTAATAAAAAAAAACTTGGATTTAGGGCAGGTGGATCAACGTAGAAGATTAGGGTTATCTAATGTTTGTGCGCATAATTAAGATGGGCCATTTGTCAGAAGACAATTCATAACCACGGAGGAGATGGTGGCAACTGGCAATGCTGCCACATACGTACCAGAAAACTCTTCTCTCCCTTAAAAAGAAGTATTGAGACGTGGCACGTTCCTCCACGGATAGAACAACTAATTTATGCACAGTCCTTATCAAACGTTAAAGCTTTGTCAATATGATGGTTGCATATATCCAACTTCTACTGAGTGAATTACGTTGCCCTGCTAATTTTGCTTTAATTTTCAGGTGAGGAAAATAAAATACGGAAAAATGGAAATGATGATAATCTTCCGAAAAATTTACGTGTTAGAGGAGCTATCCTATTCAACGTCAGGGTTCTCCCCGGCTTCCAAGTGAGTAACAACATCATCTTTTCATTTCTGATAGTTTATAATCATAATGTTGGATTTGGAAATATATATATATATATATGCGCCATCCATTTATGCTTTATCAATCAAAACACAGCCGATGGATACAATAATGGAGAAAAGGTCTGGCGCCAAGTGGGGCAATCGAGTAGGCCACGTTCTTTACCCCTTGAAGGTTAAGTTACACGATGACAATCCTCTGGAGTATGTCTACAAAGCCAATGCAGTCATGAACCGCAAAAAGGCATCGCTGGGATCTTATTTCTCCTACTACTTTGGCAACTTTATTATCAATACCTTCGGCATCAAGGTGTGTAGAATTAATTACAGAATGTGTAATCTATTTGCGTATCATACACAGACACCTCATTCTTCACCTAGTCACATAATGAGCGCTCAAAATTAATGCAGCTTGCAAGTCTTCCAACAAATACAAGCTTCTGGTTCTCTAATATGCCGGGGCCTCAAGAAGAGATAACCATGTTTGGATATCCAGTTGCTTATGTAGGATGTAGTTGTTATGGCCAACCCATGGTGAGCTCTCTCCCTTTCTCTCTCTTTCTCTCTCTACTCATTACGATGTATCAAATTCAAACCTGTTTCACATGGTTTTTTCTAATAATAACAACAAATGTAGGCTCTCTTCATTCACGCAATCACCTACGCGGACAAGCTCAATTTTGTAATCTCAGTGGATGAGCATACAATTTCTGATCCACAACAGCTGTGCGATGATTTGGAGCAATCTTTTGAGCTCATAAAAACTGCGGCTATGGCCAAGAGGTGTCGGGCAAAGCAGCAATAGTAATGAAGACAAGTTCCCAAGTTCCTGTCATGTAAATTTCAGATTAGGGGAATGTAATCAGTATTGTCTTTCACACTACAATTTGGTTAGTAAGTCCCTAGGTTTCCTGTCAGGGCATTAATGAGTCTGTTAGGTATTGGTATCAAATTCTTCCGTCATCGTCCTTTCGTATCGGTCACATGACAGAAATCTATTTGTCTTGTTTTATTTATTATTAACAACTTCAATATATAATTATTTTACAATTAGTTTTAAAATGTCAAAATAAAATTTAATTTATTGCACAAATACTTCGATTTGTTTATAGTAGGACAAAAATTCAAAATAGGGGTATGTTGAGAATTCCACTTAATTAATAAGAAGAGTAAAGAGCACAAAAAATTTAAAGAAGTTCAACAAATGTTTTTACGTCTTCGTAACAGTGAGTGACTATATATTATTGATAGGCTCGTCGATCAATTAGGGTTACAATTACAGAATATATAGTAATAATCTTAGCTACACATTTACAAAATAATCTATATATCGTACCGCGATGGCTCATCCCGAAGGTTTTGTCTTGAAAGGAAAGAAACATGTGGGATATCAGCTTAAGAATTCAGTTCATGGACTAAAGAAAGCATCTGGACAGTGATATCTTAACTTTGATAAAATAATAAGAAAATTTAACTTATTGAAATTAAGTAGATAATTGTATGTATTTCAAGTTTAGAGGAGGAAAACTCATCATATTATTACTTTATGCCAATGATATCCTTTTAGTTAGCAGCGACAAGAACATGAAGCATGAGACATAATTTTTAATCTTTTAATTTGATATAAAAGACCTTGATGATTCCTCTTATGTTCTTGGCATTGACAATCAATCGAGACATGTCCAAATGATATTAGGCTATTCTCGAATGTTATACATTCACTAAGTAGTTATGAGATACAACATGTACAACTGGTCTGCCATGCCTGCTCCTACACTCTAAGATGATAAGTTTAAATTATTCTAAATTTCACAAAATCAATTATAAGCTAATCAGATGAAGATGATTTCTTATGTTTTAATTATCAGAAGCATTATGTATCCTCAAGCCTATATCCTCAAGCCAATTAGAAGTTAGTAATATAGTTGGAAGATTTCAGTCAAATTCGAGATGCAAGCTGAGTGTATTGCAGGATGTGTTGCTACTAAAAAGACAGCATTAAGATACCGAATCATCAACAATTCAAGCTGAGTTTGAGGCATGTGTTGAATCTACAAGACAAGTTGTGTGGATTAAGAATTTTATCCCAGGCTTGAAGATAGTCGAGAGCATTTCTAAACCACTTAAGTTATAATGTGATAGTGAGACCGCAATATTCTTTTTAAAAATAATTCAAGTGGCGCTTCCAAACACATTGACATTAAGAAATATGTTGCGAAAGAGAGAATTTTGAATTAGACTATTACATTCAACATATGAGCACATTTTTGAGAAAATTTGTTGCAAATTTGGTGGAAAGGAAAATTTGGTGAAAAATTAGAAGAAAATTTGTGAGAAAATGAGAAGGAATGTTTGGAGGAAAATTAGATGGAAAATAGGAAGAAAAATTTGTTTAAAATAAAGAATGTTTTAACATTTTTCCACCATTTTTCACTTATAACCAAAAAAGGAAAAATAGGATAGATTCCGTGGGGGACCACTTTCCACTAAATTTTTCTTTCCACCAAATAGTTTTTTCCATTCATATTGATAGAGTGAATGTTTCATATGTAAAAGCTGAGAAATAATACTCATTTATACGTAGATGTTAAGACAAATCAGATTATAGTAAGTCAAATGATTAATACATGATAGTTATATAAATAGATATTAAATAGACAATGGCCAAGCTAAATAAGTGGTTAATGATACCCAATAACAATTTTATATAATGGCATTCATAAATTGTAATATTCATTATTTTATATAAGTAGTAAATCATTTTCTTATTTTGATATCCGTCACTTATCATACAATTTTTATATTTATATTTTTTGTTATCTCAAGACTCTTTGAAAATAATTTATTTAAAATATTTATCTAAATGCAATGATATTACTTTTTGATTTTCAGTTAATTATTTTTTCGATGTATTTCATTTGGATATTTTTTTTTAATTTTGAAATTCAATAAATTTGCGTATGTCACACAGGACACTAGGCCCGCAGACCAGCTTCCGTAGACATTCCGTAAAATCTAATTCAAAACTTTCTGGATGGATATCATGCTTACTTACTAGTTAAATCAACTCTTACTTCTTAACACTATTCATGATATCAAAATCATCATATAAATTCTAGTTATGTTTATGTACATCCCATTACAAATTTCTAGTTCTGCCATGACTCATGGCAGATGGACGATTGTGAAATATTATACCAAAAAAAGGTTGTGGAGAACCGAGGTAATAGCTTGTCTCCTTTTTTTAAGCTTCGGTCTCTTAATTAGTGTCCATGAATATATATAGCCTCCTCTACTCACCATAATTTTGCGACGCTTAAATCTCCTTATAAATTGGTGATGCCTTTATATATATTTGTCTCTCATCCCAACATCAACTCAGATTTCAGTTGCTACCCAAGAGCCTACTAATAAATAATTATTTGCTGTTCGTCAAACAAATCTAGAAACGATGCAAGCCATCAAGGAGAAAATTACCGACATGAAGGTCATGAATAAAGTCAAATCTGAAGCAAAAGCTGAGGAGAAGGTATCCTATCCTTTCCATTTCATTTCAACTTTTAATTTACTGAATTCTTCAATTTCAGAGAAGGTACTTATACATGGATTCATATCCACTACTGTAAAGTCAGTTTACAGCCGCTTAAAATATGGATGGTTTTCCTAAAAATATGAGTGGTTTCATTCAAAGTCAGATAATTGTATTTAATCTGTACACATGTTATATAAAGTGACGTCCTTTCATATGATTGTAAAGTGATTTGGCAGCTCTTGATCTTACTCCTTTGTACATTATGTGTGCAGGCGGAGAAGGATATTGCAAAGGCGAGAATGGAGATAGCTCACGAGGCGAGATTAGCGAAGGAAGCAGAGGCAAAGATGGAGCTTCATGTTGCTAAAGCAGGAGATAAGGCAGAGAGGGAGATTGCCAAGCACTCCCAACGTACAGTTGCCAATGTCGGTAGGAGTGAGGAGGAGGACGTGTACTATGACGGCGTATATGACGATGATCATCGTGGAGTTGGAGGACCTGCTCCTCTCTACACGCCCGACATGGCACAATCAACCACATCCCACTCTACGCTGCACACCACTGCTCCCCCCACACACAACAACCTTATCTGAAAATATAAGCACGTACAAGCAGTGCCTCGTTACATAGGTTCAATTAACAAAGTGTTGACCCATCTGGTCCACTAATAATGTATAAATAAATTACAAATAATTACTATTTATTTCATCTTTAATTTTTGTCAAAAATAAAATATGTATCTTTATATCATTAGCTTTTAGATTAAGCTGCCTTATTTTCCATATTTAAACATTTTGAGGAGTTTTATTGTATTTTGAATTAGAAAAACACATGTTGAATTCTATTTCAAAAATTTTGATTAAATAATTTTTTGTGTCATGGCAACATGATTTTCGAACGCTAAACATACACACTAATTAATTTCACTAGAGTTGAACAATAGCTCACTTGAGACAAATGAAATTGGAAGAATCACATGATAACTCGTCCAGACATACATTCTTTGGAACAGCTCAACCGCACCTCTAACATATCTAAGCGTAAATTCTGTACCACAAAAGCTCGAATCCAATATCTTAAAATTATTAGATAACACCCTTAGCCATTAGATCAACACCTTATTGGTAAGTTTTCTACCCACTGGCCACAGTTTTGAAAGATATTTTCCTTAAAAGCTGATGAGATGACGAGGAGATTTGGCTTTTTATCACTAGTAGAGAATACACCATCAAGATTAGTTTTTTTCATGGAAGAATAAGAGATTATCGAACTGACCTAATCAAACAATGTTGAATTATCAGTAAAAGTATGGCAATTTTTGAAAAAAAATTGAGACGTTACTGACAATTTGTATGTTTCAGTTGAAAACTCATACAAGGACTCCAGGTAAGAGATGAAATGAGACATTTGCTAATCTCACGCCTTGTTATGTGATGAATAAGAATAAGAGAGTTCTGATCACTTGTTTTTCATTTATGCTATGAGTCACCGGTTTGGATGGCTTTACAACAGTGGCGGAACTAGAAATTTTACTTTGAGAGTATAAACTTTTTTTGGAAGCTAACTGGGGTACAAAAATAAGAAATATGATATTTTAGATTTAATTAAGAGTAAAAAAATTAAAAATATATTATTTTTACACTAAATTTGAAACTGTTTGGTCTGGATCTGGGTGGACGACTGTCCCCACTGTCCACCTAGTATATACATCACTGCTTCACATTTAGGTATTGAATTGAATCAAGAGCGACCTTACTTAAGCCTTTGGTTACAAATCCAATTACTAGTCGAAACGGTATAAGGAAATTTCAATGGATCACGTATCCTTCATCCCTCCTTTGACATATTTGAAAAGTTTTCAACAACTTACAAGAAATATGTACTTTATGCTCAAATTTGTCATTGGAAGCTGCAAGGTCCTTACCGCTTTGTATCTATGAGAAAATGATGGAAATTCTTAAAAAAGAAAAAAATCAATCTATAGTTGAAGTACACATTTTAGCATTTTGGACACTTGGGATGACAATAATTTTTGAAAATTTACTGATTCATACAGTAAGTAAATCTAACTACCCATATGCAGAGATTGGAGGTTGTAGTCGAAACTTCAATCATGGATCATAAAAGAGAATATTATTGTAAATGTAAGTGAAAAATATTCAAGCGATTTCCTTAGAGGAATGGTGTCGTGGTTTATTTGACATCACAGGTGAAAGGAAAGAACTAGTCAATTCTTAGAAAAGGAGGGGAAAAAGGATTACAATTTGTCGGAGAAAGGTGGGGTGAAAGTAGACTCTGGATTCTGTAGATCGGGTGGTTGTTGATAGAATAAAATTAAAATTTTACTATTGAACATATCAACTCAGATTGCTTAGTCTAATATCATCAACACCTAATCTAAGTGCGAGATTTAAAATTAATTGATATTGGAGAAAGAACACATCATTTGGAGTTCTTCGGGTGCAGCAGATGCACAATTCAAAATTGGCAATACTTCTTTATGGTGACTTATAATCAAAATTGTATTTTGAAGTGCTGGACAAGACACTGTATGTTGGATAGAATGAATCCAAAAGAGTTTATTATTTCCTTTTTAAACTGCGGCGCTAAGTGACAGAACCCTCATTTGGAAAAATTCACTGATCATGAGCTTAGTTTACTTGGGCCCTTCAATTAAGCTTTTGTTAGTCAAGATTACTCAATATTCTCCTACTAAATTGAATGACTAATTAATAAAAGTCAGCACTCAATAGACTTATCTACCAAGATAAAGGGTGACGGTAGTTAATATCATGTTTGAAACTCCAGTAAAGTACACCACTCTAACTCATTAAGATAACTACTAATTCTAATTTGGAGTTGATTCACAATTGTGGTCCTCATCAAATCATAGGTTATCCATTAAATTCATATCGAAAATATGCTCTTGGAAGAGAAGGTAATAAGACTTTAGTAAGTGGATTTGCCTTCAAATTCATGTGATCAATAGAACTAGTATCCAGTTTTAAGACATTCTAGTATCCAATAATAAATCGCCACGTGTAATTTTGATTTTTCAACGCGCCACGTGGCGATTCTCCATTGGTGGTGTCCACCGCCACGTGATGGACACAATACACCTAAAAATTTCTCTCTATCTTCAATAGACACAAACCAACAACATTGTGACTACATGAGCAAGTTGACCAACAACAGTACCTTTCCAAAAAAACAAAACACAGTTCAAAGCTTCTATTGACGTCATTCACTTGCCATTTCAGCATGAAACTACACATACAGATAAGTCCATTCACCAAAATGCAACCAGTGGATTGTATAATGCATAACCTTTCTAGACAGACCTAGCTTCCACGATAAGTCGTAAATGAGAAAGGCGAGAACAACAGAGGAACATGGAAGTGTTCAAACTTCTGCGACTCCTTGATTTCAAACAAAATAGAGACATATGGAAAGAATCCATTCGAACAGTATTTGCCGGTGTTGAAGCTTATTCTGTATACGCCTGGCTTCACAGAATCTGCTTTCCCCATTAACTGGCCACTTCGCCCATCAGTGTCTGTGACTGAATATCCCTGCAGGACCCAGCCGTCTGCGGCTGAGCCCTCAAATGAGGGATACGGGTGATTCCCCATCCACATTTCTAGGCGTACATCAACGCCTGCAGCTGGACAGCCTTTGGCGACATCTAAAACATGTGTTGTGATAGGGGGCCTAGCAGCTTGAGATGCTTTTTTGGCTGCAGCGTCTGAAGCTCCAGCTAGATGCCCCCCGATGATGGTCACTCTATCTTCTAAAGCCAAAGCAGGTTACATACAGGTTAAACATATTGGCGACACCCGACGGTCTTAATAAACTTCTATACTATACAAATATATGATGATACATTTGTAGTCTAATATGAGAATGGGATCACCGATAAACAGTGACTAATGGAAGGAGTATGGTATAATATAATAAAGAGTCAAGCTATGAGACTTGTGAGATAGGCTATCGAATGGATTAATGTGGCAGCACATTGAAGCAATGAAACTAGTAGATATTCATAAGGTGCAGGAAACTTGCAAATGACACAAAAAAAAAAAACAATGAATAGATATACCTTCCATTTTCTTAACATCAGGTGTGGGGTGTGGAGCAGCAGTTGAAGGAGAAAGAGAATTGGTCTGAATCAGTTTCAACAGCCTTAACTCCGTTACTTTCATCTGCTCTTGGGCAGCAATCTCAAATTCAACTATGGGCCTGTTTGAAAACCGCTTCTGCCAAAACCATAGTGAATTTCATCTATGGGTTAATTTCGTTGTACCCCAAATGAATCTTTTACGCGTACAATACAGCAACTCTTTCAAGATAAGGGCGACTTGCCAAATTACGAAAGTTTGACATGAGAATAAAGTATCTCAAGAACCATTTGATGATAAAAATGAACTAGTTCACCTTCAATTCAGCAAGAATCTCAGGAGAGCTTCTCCCAGATGCACATATAAGGAAAACAAATCCAAATTTTTCTCTATACCGAGCATTCCATTCCAGCAATTCCTGTGCAAGGCATCATACATCACTGTATGTAAGTACCAAATGGATTTTCAATTCAAAAAAATAAGCTCACCACAGGCCTAAAAAAAGCTATAAGAATATTCAAAAGGACTTGAGCATGGACACCTGCAAAGTGGAATCAGTGGCAGTGGCTAGCGCAGTAGACTGCTCCCCTCTGCTCCACCTGCAAGTCAATTCAAGCCCAGAGTCAACCATCATTTCCAGCCAGCATAAGACGAGAAACGACACCAAATGGACATCCAGAGCAAAACCGCAGCGATGAGAGAAGGGCAAGAACAAATCAGACTTAACTGAGCACCGATCTTACTTCCCTGACCAGAAGACGAAGCAGTCTGGCCGATGGCAGGATGAGCTGCAAAAGCCTCAAGCCAACCATTCACATCAACCTGCAAATCGATCAATT
>NQLW01000037.1:3156265-3233849 GCA_002312845.1 Kalanchoe fedtschenkoi | reverse complement strand
AGACACCGCCCCATTCGCAATTGCTGACTGAATAAATTCTTTAACACCATCAACGTATACCGATATATTTCGATAACCATATCCAGGCACCAAGGTGTAATCGTACATCCAAGACCGACGATACATTAATTCATTCATGTTATACATCGATCTTCGTCCTCACACTGTCAATTTATTATAATGATTATATGTAAAATTCAGCTCGTATTTTTTTGCTAACTGGAAATTTGTCTCGAATTTTTAATAGTTGTAAGAAAGAATTTTTTACTAAATGCAATATATATATAATAGAAAATGTTAAAAAAATAATAATTCACTCATAATTTTATTTATATATTTAAGTAATGATAAAAAAAGTCATTGAATTTAAGTTGACCGAGCGGGTGTGGGACTGTCCAAGAATTTCTAGTTCTTAGGATCAATTCCTAGTAAGCCCATTTTGCTTTTAATTAGCATTTTTTAGTTGATCATATTAATTAGTTGTGTAACATGGGTTCGGTCCAGTTGAACCCTGGATGTGTAATATGGGTGGAATTGGACCAGACCAATCACCGGTTCACACTTGGACCGGTTGAACCGGCCGGTCCGGTTCGGTATACATAATTATGACTTCTGTTAAGTAAGTAAAAATACATTTGATTCTGAAATATTTTGGATTAATGACTACGAGAAAATTAATTACATATTGAATCAGTTTTACAAAAACCGGCCGGTACACAACGGTTCAACTGGTTTTCACCGGTTCGGTCCAGTAGTAACTATGTACAACTACGTCCCCATGAAATGACCGGTTTTTTTTCAAGTTACCAGAACATTTTCAAATTAATTTTTTATCAACTAAGCTACATTAAAAGCAAAGTCATTCGAAGCTAAATAAATAATTATAACATGCATGCTAAAATTTCAAAGAAAAATCTAACCTTTTCTTTCACAAATATTTGGTCGAAAGTAAGAAATAAATTATACTTCCTTCAAAAATAAATTGCTCTCCAAATTAGATGAGATCTTCACTCCAGATCTGGCCTTCTCGTGAAATAATGGACCTCAAACTTGACAGTCAAATTGAAGAAAAATGATGAAGGATGGCTGACTATAAGGTGATGAAGAGAGATGGAATGATAATGTCTCGGTCGGTGAAGGAGAAGATGAAAGATGAAGATGGTTAGGTAAAAGAAAACTGGGTTGAGTGAAGGAAATTTAAAGACGCGTATGGGGAAAGCAACAAAATTCCGAGTAACGTGTCAGGGGAAAACATGAGATTCCTGCGTCAGGAATCTGGACAGAGGCGGGTCAAATTAATACTATTCATCCAATTAGCACGAAAATACTATGAACCAAATCCGAAAAATCAAATTAATACTATTCACCCCTGTCAAATACTATTCATCCCTGTCAGGAAATAATGGAACGAGACGAATAAAAAAACCAAAAATTATACGAAAATAATGTGAACCAAATCAGATTATACTATTCATCCTTACCAAGATTCAAAAACTAATGCGAACAAAATCCGAAAAAAATCCGAACCAAACCAAAAATTAAGTTAAATATGAAAAGAATGCGAAAATAATCCGAAATAATTCAGAAAATCAAATTAATTTTAATTTAAATTAAATACGAAAATCAAACGAAAAAAATCCGAAAAAAATCCGAAAAATCAAATTACTTTTAATGAAAACTAATCAAAAATATTGAAAAAATACGAACCTAATCCGAAAAAAACTTTAAGTACGAAAATAGTACGAAATAAATCCGAAAATGATTATACTATTCATCCGTGTACAGATTCAAAAACTAATGCGAAAAAAATCCGAACAAAATACGAAAAATACCATAAATTAATTTAAATACGAAAATAGTGCGAAAATAATCCGAAAAAAATCCAGAAAATCAAATTAATTTTAATTTAAATAAAATACGAAAATTAAGCGAAAAATATCCGAAAAATAAAATTAGTTTTAATGAAAACTAGTCGAAAAAATTGAAAAAATACGAACCTATTCCGAAAAAATACGAAAAAAACTTTAAGTACGAAAATAGTGCGAAAAAAATCCTAAAATGATTATACTATTCATTCTTGTCAAGATTCATAAACTAATGCGAAAAAAATCCGAACCAAACCAAAAATTAAGTTAAATACGAAAAGAATGCGAAAATAATCCGAAATAATTCAGAAAATCAAATTAATTTTAATTTAAATTAAATACGAAAATCTAGCGAAAGAAATCCGAAAAAAATCCGAAAAATCAAATTAGTTTTAATGAAAACTAATCAAAAATATTGAAAAAATACGAACCTAATCCGAAAAAATACGAAAAAAACTTTAAGTTCGAAAATAGTGCGAAAAAAAATCCGAAAATGATTAATAAAAAATTAATGATTAATCTGAAATTGGTGCGAAAATAAATACGATAAAAGAATCGAAAATAGTATGCTGAATCCGAAAATATTGTGACAATATTACGAAAATAATACGAAATAATAATCCAACGAAAATGAGGAACAAAATCAAATATTAAATTTGTCTATTTTAACAAATCTAAATTACGTATGTTCCGAAAATCGTGCAAAAAGGGTGCGAAAATAGTCCTCAAATATAACACCCACAAACTCCCCACCACTGGTCCGAAAAAGTGAACCCACTAATGGTGCAAAAATGGTACGAAAATGATCCAAAAAAGTAGGGTTAGGGTTTTTTGAAAACTCAATACCGGTACAAGTACGTTAATGTTGCGAAATTAGTCCGAAAATTTTTTTCGGACCACCTTTGGTCCGAAACGTGATCTCCTCGAAATTGCTTAATTCTGGTAGTGTGGTTTACAAGCGACAAGACACGTTCTATTTATACTACTTATGGGAGGGGTCTCGCATTTCTTCAACCTCCAACTACCACATACCATCTTCCAACAATTCAATCTAGGCATTTTCTAGATATATCTCCAACTTACTACTTCAATCTACCACAAGCCTACTACATGTCCAATTACAACTCATTCTACAGGCCAAATTTATCAACTCATACCCAATTAGGAACCTAATACTAAGATCCAAATCAGATTTAATTATCTCTTCAACATCCTCCCTTAAATTGTTTTGTAAGTCTGAGCATTGCGAAGCTTCACAAATGTGTCTTCCTTGAGTGGTTTGGTGAAGATGTTCGATGCTTGATCTTGAGTTATCACATATTTCAATCTTACTTTTTTTCTTTCAATACAGTATCTAATGTAGTGATAGCCAGTGTAGATGTGTTTGCTTCTCTCATGGAAGACCAGATTCTTCGCTAGAGCAAGTGCTGATTTATTGTCAACTCTTATCTCCATCAGCTCCTTTTGTGGCATATTCAAGTTTTTCAATAAATCTCTTAGCCAAATAGCGTGACAAACACAAGATGTTGCAGCGACATAGTGCATGTGATTTAGGAGCACTCTAAAATTTATAATGAGTTTGACTTCTGAATGTTCCTACGTAACAAATTATCGACTACAATTAATTTTGTATTGTGTTGTCTCCCATTCTGGTGTTCGTAGATCACAAATACTTTTAAAAGGTGATATACTAACATATTCTAAACATATAGAAGGATAAACAAACAAATCTATATTCCTAGTCAAATTTCCGATTCTAATTTTTGGTTAACTAGGGTCATTGACAACAAGTATGTAAAATATCCAACTTATCCCGATAATGGTCTTTGTGGACTGAAGTAACCTAGCATAAAAGGTAATATATTTAATCCTAAATTAAATTCTTATAGCATGCATATTTAAACTATGAAGTACTATACATGATAATTTTAAGCGTCCCTAAGATAATGGACATACGCGATATCATTCAAAAACATGATCAAGTATGGACGAAAAATAATCTTAACTAATAAACATGAATATAGTTTACAGACAAGATAGATACAACTACTCACTACACATAATATCTATAACAATTATAAAAGATCTATGAAAGTAAAATAAGAATAATAGATGAAATCATAGTCTCTTGAAGTTGCAACCCTAACCTTTGTGAGGATCTAGCTCACCTTTATAAGCATTCCTTTGTACCTCTACATGAGCCCCTCACCCTAGCTCATTTTTGTGAGCCCATTTTGTATTGTCATAGACTAGGCTATTCGGTCCTTATTATTAATTAAAAAAAATATCCAATCCTAAAAGGAATTCTTCTTTCTGGCTCTTTTGGCAAGAAAATGTGTTATGTTGTGCTAGACTGTCAAGGTTTTGAGCCTTAGTCTTCTATTTATAGCTGAGTTGTCATCTTGTATTTTTCTGGTAATTTTTAGTAATGTTCATATGGATAGTTATTGCCAAAAGGGATATGAGAAAAATAAAATCGAATATGCCCTTTTTATGCTCAGCATGTGTCAGCAAAACACGCGGCATGATCGGGATCGTGCTGTGTAAAGTCTTCAGGTCATGCTACCATTCTTTTTACGTAAGCACGATGTAGTGCACAACCTAATTGTGCTAAAGACATTTCCTGATCGTGCTTTCATACTTCTTTTGTTATCATGACTTGGGTCTTTGTTGCGACATGACTTGGCTTGTGTTGTCATATTTTCTCCGTAAGCACGATCCAACATGTGCTGAGTCACGCATAACTTTTAGAAATTGCATTTCAGCCCCTAAAAAAGTCCTTTGCTAGGATTATTTCTCAATAGACTTTGAAAATTATCTTTTCTTTAATCCACCGTGAATTCACATAGGAAAAATCATCCATCAAATATTATTTAATGTTGTAGCTTTGGACGAATCCTGCTTTAAAGATGTCATCTTCAAAGATATAAATAAGATATGCGTTGTCTCTCGTACTCCAAATATCACTAACCATCTAAATCAAGAAGTTGTCAAGAGGTTAAGGATGAGGTGGAAGGCACACATCTTAATATGGAGCGTCATATTAGATGGGACAACTATCTTTAATTCTTCATGCGGATCTTCACGTTGTGCGCCACGCACTATTAGCTTAATTGGCACACCTAACTTCAAATCTTCATGTGAATCAATTGGTGTGACATTTTTAACTACTCTTTTAAAATCTTAACTTACTGAGCGTGAAGAGTTTCCTTTAATAACGTGTCCAGGTAGACATCAATAAAATTCTCATGAACATGAGCATGTGTCATTGTTCAATAATTTCTTCTTTCAATTATACACCTTGAGGCTCTTCAAGCTCACATATAACTAGTAGAGAATCCTGCTCCTGATATAAATTAATGGAATCTTCTTCATGAAAACCTTTTCCATATTTTGCTGAGTAATTTGAGTTGCAAGCATTCCAATATGAGGTGTCTCAGCTACCAAATTTAATCCTTGACTGATTCCATCTTCTATTCAATCATCTCATAACGTTAGTTGGTTTCTTTTTGCATATTGTTGGTCATTGCTCTTTCTCATTGCCTGCATGAATTTCAGAATATCAGACAGTTGGGATTTCAGCTCTTGTGGCTATGGAATACAGTATTGTGGTTTAGGCTCATATATCCACGCACAATGGTGAAAATAATTTTTTTTAAAAATAAAAATATATATACAAAATTTTAGAATAAAACTAGGTAAAAATTATGCCAAAAGCTCTAAACAATAGAACTGATACTCCCCGGCAATGGCACCAAGTTTACACTTGTAATTTTTGACTTAATATATATGTCAATATGAAGTTTCAGGAATAACTGTAATCAAATAATTTGGTAACTACCGAGTAAAACTAAGAGAAGAAAAAGATGTTTTAGGTGCAAATAACCTAATTAATATCTATTTAATCCTAGGCAAATGAAAAGAAGTGGTTGGGAATTAATAATATTAAAAATGAAATCTTAGGCATAAATATAGAATCAAACAGAACGGATAACATCCTAGGATTTCTACTTTACCTAGACTGCATGCAAACATCATCATGTTATTCAGGCGCAGATAAATCATTATGTTCATAAAATTTTAATCATATAACATATCACTCAAAAATTTAATAAGAATCCGACTTATGAGTGTTTCTACATGACATCTTATTGACTACAATTGACTCCATATTGTGTTCTCTTTATTATGATGTTCATAGCTCGCAAATACTTTTCAAATGGTGATATACAAATGTTTCATAAATATGGATCAGGTAAATATTTACTCAATACTTTTAGGCAAGCTCCTGATACTGGTCTTCGGTTAACAAAGATCATTGAATACAACTAGGTAAAATATGCAACCTGTCTGGTCTTTGTGGGTTGGAGTACCCAAGCTTATAAACATATATTAGAGGAAAGCTTAGTCTCTTGAAATATCAATCATAAAATATCAATGAAAGTAAAAACATAAAGTAGAGGAAAACTTAGTCTCTTAAAAAACTTTCAACTAAATTCTTCTCTCTCTAGCCTTCTAGCAGGAAGATGTGTCATGTTATGCCATGTTGTCAAGGTTTGAGCATCAGTCTTCTATTTATAGTTGATTATCATCTTACATTTTTCTTTTTATTTTTAGAAAATTTCAGAAGGATTATTATTGTCAAAAGAGGTATAGGAAAGATCAAACCGAATATGCCCAAATATGCCCTTTTGCTACTCGACACGTGTCGGCATGATCAAACGCATGACCTGGGTCATGATAAAAGCCTTGCTCGATCGTGCTTTCATACTTCTTCAATTGGCATGACCTGGCTCGTGTTGCCGTGTTTTCTTCACAACCAAGACCAGGGTAGTTCTCAAGCACGACCCGGATCGTGGTAGGTTGTGCACAACTTCTAAAAATTACATTCTGGCCTATCAAGTTTTTCCTTTTAACATATCAGCCTCTTAGAAGACTTTGAAACTAATTTTGACCTGAATTGTATTTATTTAGTCATTTTCCTCTTTTAAAGGCACTTTTCCTATATTTAACCTACAAAAAAATCAATTACAAATCGCCCATATTTTCTTGGAAGTGACTATAATATCCTAAGTATATGCACCTAAAATAAGATAAATTATTACCTAATAAACTACATTTAATTTCATATTATGTTATCACTCGATTGTAGTCTTCGTAGCTCACAAATACTAGTCAATGGGTGACTATATTAATATTTCCTTAACATGCATTAGGATAGACAAACTACTCAATATTTCTAGGCAAGCTCTCGATTTCAGTCTTTGGTTGACTAGAGTCATTAACTACAACTAGATAAAATATCCAACAAATCATGATTCAGATCTTCATAGATTTGAGTATTCTAGCCTAGCGGGTAATAATATAATCTTAAATTATTACCTTATCACCAAGACACGTATTCACCGGAGAAAGTGAAGCACAATAAGAATGAGCAAATACTATTAGAAGGCTTATGTACAAAATTACAAGTACCCGGGATGCAAGACTTATGAAAACCTCATAGGACAATAAGAAAGGATTGGCACGCAACCAAGGCCTTAACCACAAGGTGTGATTTATACTTAGAATAGGGTAATATTAATAAAGTTTTTTTAGTGTTAACATGATTCAAAAGAAGAAGTACAGATCATGAAAAAAATACAATTTATATCCTCAATCGGAAGTAACACCGGCAAAATCATTCTCAATGATATCTAAATTGAAGATCATGTTGCACAAGATCATGAAGGCATGGATGACATGTCAGTAATACAATCCACAACTAGAAGCCATGCAATATTTACCTCAATGTCAAGCCGAAGGCGCTAGGTGTGAGTAAGATTTAATAAGATGATAGCATCCCTCGTCGAGCCTCAGTAGAGGACGGGCCTAAGATTCTCCATGATGCAACGACACTTGGACCAAATATTCATGGATATGAAAGAAATGAATGCAAAACAAAGAATAATTTGGTGACCTAATACAAAAGCCATGTGCAGAGGGGAAGGTCCTTGCGCGCATGACTATGTGCACCAATCTTACAACAACATCATTTTTATGAAAATATATCAGTTCATTGTCAACCCATACATGGAGTGATAGATTGACCTACAGTGTCAGAGGATCCTGACTTGCTTTCTTTTGTAGAAGACAGCTAGGGAGACCCAAGAAGAAGAGGCAACGGCTAGTTCCCGAACCTAAGAACCAAAACTTAAGGTTGGGTCTGTCAAACACTGTGAACGTTGTAGGGTTGAAAGACATAACCAACACAAATGGAAAATGGATGTAGTAGATGAAAAGGTAATGAAAACTACTAAAGCAAACTCTAATACGGTCGCAAGGTACAAAACAAAACAAAACGAAGCAAGAACAACAACACTTTATGCTCATGTAGAGATTAGTAATAGACATAGTGAGAGAGATGAGAATCGACTAGTAAAAAAGGTACAATACATGAAACATAATTTGGTGTTTTTTTAATAGATTTCAATATGAACTGTATTTTTTGTCTAGATTAAACGAAAGGGAAAGGAAGCTAACTTAGCTAGCATGAGGGATAGCTAAGTTTTGTAACATTTTTGCATTTTTTACTTTTATTTTTACTAAAACATCTTCTTATGGTGATAATTTAATATCCTGTTTTGTTCAGTTACCTATATTATGTGATTATTGTTCTCTTTTGAATTCTAAATCTAATTGATAATTGCAGAAAATAACCGGGCCATCGGTTCGAGGTTGGCAACGCGCTTGTGAGAATAGAGGAAATGTATGCCATACATGCCCTCCAAATTAGAAAGTCATATCGTTTTACTCTGACGAAGAGATGCAAATGCAATGTTCAATCGCACACATCCTTCGTTAAGCACTGAAAGCTTTTCTAGACTACCACATCCTATAAGTTCATACTTGCATCAACAACACAACCTCCAACATCAATTGGAACACATTCTCAACACCATTAGTTAGTTATTAAAATTGGGAATCATATATTTTTCTTGGATATGTTCATTCGTTTGGCTCATTTTGGTGGATGGTGTGGACAGTGTGCCTACTATGTCATGTTAAAGGCTAAGTGTGACCAACCAGATTACTAAAACTACCTAAAACGGCATATCATAACTTTATATGTACACTATAGCCGCATTATGGAATTTTTTAAGCATTACAAAAGCATATTGGCTAAAACATTACTTTATGACATAATTTATCAATTGAACATTACAAAACATTACATAATGTTAGTTTTTTTACCAGTTAAATATTAAAAAACATTGCATAATTTTAGGATGTTTTTATTATTTGGTAAATCTGGGGTAAGTTTAGTATAATTTATAATTAGTATTTACTTAAAAGTTTCTAGGTGAAATCAAACATTAATTAATTTACACAATAGCTCAATATTAAAAAAATGTCTTGGAATTGCAAAATCGGATAATAATACTCTTTAAATTCAAAAACACGGTAATACATGCCATTTTTTTTTGTAATTTTATTGAAATGAAAAGGAAACTAGTTAAGCATTAATTTAATAGCTGTACTTGACCACTTGTATATGTCAATATAAATTAATGCAGCAAACTAAATACTCAGTGCGATCGATCTCTCTTGTGGTGGCAGCTATGCTTCTCTTGCGACCATTACTATACTACTCATCAGGATTCACCCGTTGAAGTTGAGGCGACATAATTTTACAATAGTGGTGGCTACAATTACTCTGGTGACGACGACGACGATGACGACAGATTTTCCAGCTTTGTCGATTATTAACTCTTCAAAGTCACCGGCAATTGTCACGTGTACGGAACTATGGTTTATCTCATGATTGTGACTAAATATGCGGCTGGTTGTTCTTCAAAAATTCTAAGGTGTTTTCCTTATATTCGGTTAAATAGGTTGGTTTGTTTGTGAAGCAGCTTGTGATGGTTCCTTTTCAATCACCCGTTCAAATCTTCTACTCCATTCGTCCTTTTATACATGTCATAATTTGATTAGATTAAAATGAAATTAATATTAACGGTTGAACAAAATGAATGGGTGTTGATGCTTTTTTTAAAAAATCGTGCAAAAAATAAATTGATAAATTATTACTTTTAACGAATGATTTTATAATGGAAAAAAATTCAAAAGGAGTTCTGAACTACCACCGCTTTCTCAATTGCGGTTCAAAGTACCATGATTTCCAAAAAGGATACGATAAAAAAAATTAGACTGATTTTAGATGATGCTTAAGATCAGTTTGTTTGAACACTTAAATATAATTGATCTTATTAAATTTGTTGAGAATTATTAATGATTGAGAATGAATAGATGTCGTTTTTTGTGTGCGTAAAACGATAATATTTATTTTGATAATCAAACGATGTAATTTTCACACACAAATCTTAGTGTTATAATAATCTTAGTTTAGAAATGTAATGGTAAATTTTATTTTAGAAAATCAGTTCAATTTTTTTGTCGCACCTTTTTTAAAAATCGTGATAGTTTTAGGTGCAATTAGGTAAGTGGTAGTAGTTCATGACCCTTTTTGGATTTTATCTCATTTTTTATTGATTATGATAAAGAAGTGATTAAATGTTTTAAAGTAGTGGTTGATATTAAATATATATTGTAAATTATTAAATGATAAGTAAAAATAGATAAAAAAGTTTAATTAAGTGACATGTAAAAGAGGACATAGGGAATATTTATCTTCCTTAATTCTCTCCTTCATCTACCTATTAATGTTGCCCAAATTTGCGACTATTTATACATCTGACATTCCCTTCTTTAAGCTATACTTCATACTCACCACCATCTTTTTCTTCCCTCTTTAATATCCCCTAAGAACATATGTAGAATTATTCAATGAAATGTAGTTTGGTAATATTTGTACAACATGCTCAAAATATTTGAATAAAATTTTAACCCTCCATCCAAAGATAGACAAATAAATTAATGATGTTTAGAATATTGTTTATGCTTCTTATTAGCACTTGTACTAAAAATAAACATTTCGATTACTTCTGGAATCTCCCATCTATATGTTCTTTTCATTAACAGTTTTATTTATAAAAAAACACACACTTACACACGACCAATAAAACGTGCAACTCGCACAACATCTGAAGCAAAATGACGTCATAAGCGTGATAGAACATCCATGGCTTTGTTGCGTGGTTGACACATCGCTTCCAATGGCGTAAGCTTACGCATGGTGATTCCATCGCCTTCGCGCATATCCACTTCCTCTTCTCCAATCCGCCCCCAGTCAAAACATTGAATCAAGGATGCTAAAGCCAGCCCAACAACCTTAATAGCCATGCTTGCACCCGGACAGCTCCTCCTCCCGACCCCGAATGGGATAAACTTATAGGCGTGAGCGTGACTGTCCTCCAGATTCTCAAACCTCTCCGGCTTAAAAATCAGAGGGTCATCCCACACCTGAGGGTCCCTATGGAGAGCCCACGCATTAGCGAATAGCATTGTGCCGCGCGGTATGTGGAAACCTTGAATGGTGCACTCGCCTGACGAGTAGTGTGGCGCCAAGAGTGGTGCAGCCGGGTACATTCTTAAGGTCTCGTTGATTACGGCTTGAAGATATGTGAGCTTGGGAAGGTCAGCCTCGTCCACCAAACGGCCTGGGTTGATGACTCCGTCCAGTTCCGATTGCACTTTCTTGAGCTTTTCGGGATTATTGAGTAATAGAGACATGGCCCATTCCATCGTCACAGCAACTGTGTCTGAGCCGGCTAGAATTAACTCCTGCCACCAATCAATAAGAAAATTTGGAATCAAATCTGATAAATATTTGTGAAACTGAGCTGACTTTTAAAACCGAGTTGGGATTTTACCAAAACAAGGCCTTTGATGGTCTTGTCGGAAAGCGAGGCGGAGTCTGTCTGTCGTTGCAGATGTAAGATGTTGTTGATCATTGTCTTAGCAGCAGCAGCCGCAGCTCCATCTTTTGCCTTGCTTTCGTCAATTAGGCCTTGTAGGACCCTGTCAATTCTCTTCTTCAGCTTGAGCCAATTCTTCTCGTTATCACCAAAATCAATCAGCCTAAGAAATGGCAAGAAGTCTCCTGGGTTCGGGGCAGCACTCTGATCCGTTATCCCGCGTATGATCTCCTGAAATTCTTTAGCTTCTGCTGTATCCTCAACCCCTTTACCATAGTATCTCTTCCCGCTCAAAGTCCTCACAATGATATTGAAAGGCAGCTCACTGATTCTCGACTTCATTTCCACCTTCTGCAGCGCCCTCCCATTATTTGATCTGGTGGAATAGAACAAAGACTTAATCATGGATTTGACCTCCTCCTGCCTTAGGGACAAAGACATGCTCTGCCGTGAGACGGAGAACAGTTCCTGGCTGGAGATCCGCCGGAGGTTTCGCCAGTGATCGCCGTAATTGGTTGAACCCATGGTGCTGTTGTCAAAGTCGAGATGCTTCCAAGCACTCATCCGAGGCCTGTCCGCCAAAACAACGTCGTTTACGCCAAAGCATTCTTCCACAGCAGCCGTCGAAGAGACCACCACAGCGTACTGGTTGCCCAGTTGGAGACCGAACACAGGACCGTACTTGGTAGAGAAGCTCTTGAATGTCCGGTGAAGTGGGTTCTTCAAGAGGTGGAGGTGGCCAATGACAGGAAGCGACCGCGGACCTGGCGGCAGGGGCGGCTGCTGCTTTCTCCGGCTCTGTAAAACCAAGTAGTGAACACAATAGGTTACTACAAGGAGGATGAGAGTTGATACTGCAATCGTGTAAAGCCATTTTTGATCTTCCATGGCCGCTGCAAAACGTTTTCAACAATGTGGAGGTTGTAATAATACTCATTGCACTGATCACCTGATGATCTTTTATACAAAAGAAAACAACATGGAAAACAATAAACTATATTCACCCTCACATGCAGATGCTGTCCAACTGGACTCTGGAGTGATTTTAATACTATTGTGAGTAATGACATGACATTATAATATTAATTGCATGATAGTTGCCTTTGTATATATATTCGAGCCTACCAAACACGACGCTAAACAATGATCAAATAAATATTTAATTTTTCTGGATTAAGATACTAAAAAGCTATTCTCTCTATCATATTTTATATGTCACTTAACCGAATTTTTTTGTCCACATTTATTTGTCACTTAACAATTTTCAATGTATATTTAATGTTCACAACTAGCTTAAAATATCAAACATTAATTACTTCATTATCATATTCAATAAAAAATACATTCTCCACCAGTAATCATCTATGAATTTTACTTTTTTTCGGATTTTTTTATAAAAACATTAACCATCCATTCATTAAATTTGTTCAACTGTTAGTATTAACTTCACCTTAATCTACTCAAATTAACCTTAAACGACATGTAATAGAGGACGGAGGGAGTATACGTGAGTGAATGATTGAGCTGGTTGAGCAATTATTCATGGAAGATGGGTGCTTTCGTTTGAAAAAAAAACGTAATTTTACGTCGTTTTCACTAATACACATCACCATTTTTTAAATAAAGAATAAAAAAATCAGAAAAAATTAAAAAAGTAAGAGAAAAGTTTAATAAAATTATTTTACAAGAAAAGTCCAAATAAAAAAATAAATAATTAATTCACAAATTTTATTTGTATATTCATTAAAAAATAGTTTATTCATCTCATGAACATATTATCAAATTTGATGAACATAACAGTTCATCTCATGAACTTATTATCAAATCTGACGAAAATATCTGATGAACATATCATCTCATGAACATAACATTTCATCCAATGAATTTATACCTAATCTAATGAACATAACAGCTCATCTGATGAATATATCATCTCATCAGATGACATATCATCCAATGAATTTATACCTAATCTAATGAACATATTATCAAATTTGATGAACATAGTAGCTCATCTGATGAACATATTATTAAATCTGATGAAAATAATATCTCATTTGATGAACATACAAGCTCATCTAATGAACATAGTGGTTCATCTGATGAACATAACTGTTCATTTCATGAACATAGCAGCTCATCTGATGAACATAACTGCTCAGCTGATGAACATAACAGCTCAGCTAATGAACATATCATCTCATCTAATGAACATATTATCAAACCTGATGAATAACCATATTATAAAATCTGATGAACATAGTAGCTCATCTAATGAACATAGTAGCTCATCTGATGAACACAACAACTCACCTGTTGAACATTGTAGCTCATTTAATGATCATAACTGCTCATTTGATGAACATATAATTAAATCTGATGAACGTATCATTTGATGAATATATCATCTGATCTGATGAACATAATAGCTCATTTAATGAACATAACAGCTCATCCGATGAACAAAGTAGCTCATTTGATGTACATAACAGCTTATCTAATGAACATATTGTCTCATCTGATGAACATAACAGCTTATCTGATGAACACAGCATCTCATTTGATGAACATATCATCTAATGAACATAATATTTTATCTTATGAATATAACAGCTAATATGATGAACATGGCAGCTCATCTGATGAATATAGCCACTCATCTGATAAATGTAGCCACTCACATGATAAATATATCATCTCATCTACATAACATTGTTGGACTATGCCTATTAAACCAGTCGAATTGATCGCATTGACTAAACATTTGGTTGTCTCAAACCAATTTATTCTTAATGAGGAATCATAACGTCTTACTAGAGGCCACTTATGATTAATGGGCTCTAACCCATGACTGAATAAGAATAAATCTAAAGGGTCGCACACAAATAAGTATGCAAATTATTAAGTTGAATGGAAACCGAATAGGATTCGGTCTGGGTATGATCCGTTTCAACCCACATCTGATTTGGATAAACCATATGGGTTAATCCATGGGTATGACCCATGGATAATACCCACTGGATCTGACCCACGGGTGCAAATTCGGTAACCCAGCTGATGAGCTTGGCCTACAAGGCGAAGCACAAATCTCACTATAAATAGAAGCCTAGGGTTTCTACTTTATACGATCAGAATTCCTGCTACACGATAATAGAAACACAGATAGTGAGGTAGGGTTTATCTGAAAGGGAGCTTGTACTCCAGCCAAGCGTGGTATCCCAGACTTGTGTGTGGGTATCGTTAGAGGTGTGACGAATAAGGTAAATAATTATTACAGTTTATTTCAATAGTCATTGTTTTTATAATTTCGCAATTCAGATACAGATCTGGATTGAGAACGATCAAAGTAAGAAATAAGTAATCCGCATCCAGATCTGTATCTGGTAATTCGGATTACCACTAAAGCCATGAAATTGGTTTTGTGGCGTTCCGGATCCGGGCTTATGTCGTGTGGTTCGAAAATCCAGATTGATATTTGTGTAGGTGATTCCCAACAAGCATCTCATCTAATGAAAATAACAACTCATGTGACGAACATATTGTCTCATCCGATAAACATAAAAGCTCATTTGATAAACATTTCATCTGATGAACATAGCAGCTCATCTGATGAAACTATCGTCTCATTTGATGACATATCATTCAATGAACTTATAGTTAATCTGATGAACATATTATCAAATCTAACAAACAGATAGCTCATCTGATGAACATATTATCAAATCTGATGAAAATAGCATCTCATTTGATGAACATATCATCTTATGAACATACAAGCTTATCTAATGAACATAGCATTTCATCTGAACATAGCAGCTCATCTGATGAATATATCATCTTATGAACTTAACATCTCATTTGATGAACATAACAGCTCAGCTGATGAATATATCATCTCATCTTATGAACATATCATCTATTGAACATATTATAAAACCTTGATAAATATAATAGCTCATATGATAAACATATTATCAAATCTGATAAACATAGTAACTCATCCGGTGAACATAACAGCTGATGAACATAGTAGCTCATCTGATGAACATAGTAGCTCATCTGATGAACATAACTGCTCATCTGATGAATATATAATCAAATCTGATGAACATAGTAACTCATCCAATGAACACAGTTAAAATTAAATAAATATTAATATTAAATTTATTTAATAATTTTTTATTTCAATTTTTATAAATCAAGATAATATATTTTTTGATTTTTTCTAATTTTTTCTAATTTTTTCAGATTATTTATTTATTTTTTACTATTTATTTGAGCGAGGAAGGGGTGTTTTAATGAAAACGTTCCTAATATAATTTGATAGTTTAATCATTTAGGTATATGCATGTTTAGGGTTTAGTTTAAGTAGGATTCAGTGTTGAGATTTATTTTGCATTTAAAGTTTTATATGTTTGTTAGTTTTTAGATTTAATTTTTGTTTTTAGAAAATAATTTTTAAATTATTTAAAGTTATGTGAGTTTAGGGTGTAACATTTAGAGTTTTAATGTTGGTTTAGGTTTTAGGTGGGGTACATAATCACTACTACAAGTAAACTGTTTTTACCACATTTAGTTTCTATCAATTATCACGCTTAAGAAGCGTTGTAAAAATGATTGTCCTAAATAGTGAAATATCAAACATGTTATTAGGTGCATACCTGCTAAAGGCCGACTGTACTCAGTCTGCCTGCGGAGATAAACCCTTGATAATGTGGCACATGTTCCTACATATGTAATCAGTTGAATACTTAACAGCTTCCTCCAGTATACAACCCTCAACAATACTTCCTTTAGGCTGAAACCTATTCCGAATAGAATCTTTGAAAATATTCATATAATTTTCAAACTATACTGGTCCACATTCCTTTATTATGACTAATGTATGATACGATGTACTATTATGTCAAAGAAATAACAAGGGAAGTACATTTCCATATCTCAAATGGTGACGATGATGTCGGATTGTGACTTTTACAACTTTGTAATCGATAATTTTTTTACGTATGACAGTAAAGAAGAAACATGCTTTTGAGATTATGAAACGAACTTTCTTAGGTAGAATGCCTCAAATAGCATTTGGAAGAAAATGTTGCACTATAACGTGTCGGTCGTGAGACTTCATATTTTTTTAGCTTGCTGTCTTTCACATACACAAACTTGTTCATGTTTGATAAATCATGATGAACCTTGATGTTGTACATACACGTCCAGTGGCACAAAACGTCTCACGCTTGTTATTCAAAAGAGTGCAATAACCAGGCAGTGAGAACGTTTGAGAATTATTTCCAAAACCCCATCTCAATCATAACTCTTCTTTGTTTTATCTTTAATGTCCTACAACGTACTAACCAAAAGGTCGTAAACATTCTTCTCCATATGCATCACATTAATGCAGTTCTAACTATCGGTGTTTCCTTGTACAATAGTTGGAAAATTATTTATCTTTTCTTCCACGCACCTTTTACTATTTGTTTTGACCTTTCTCCAAGGATCACCTCAATTTCAAGCGTCTTACTGAAAGCATTTGTGCCACTTAGAGAAATCACTTTCGTGGAGTTTTCAAATGAATGGTTGAACTATTTCTTCATCCTCAAAAATGATGGTTTATCGGCAACCACCATCTGTGATCCATGCATGTAAACATTTTTTTTACATTTCCATAAACGGATCAAGTTCATAAATTCTTTACACATGGGACACACTTTGTAACCCTTTACGTTATAACCAACAAGATTACCATATGCATTTGAGTCATTGATTATACTGAAAAGCATGGCATGAAAGGTGAATCTTGTTGTCTAAAAGCGTCATACACCTTCCCATAATTTGTCCATAATAATTTCAAATCATTGATCAATGATGGAGAAAACATCAATATCATCTTTTGATTGTTTCAGACAAGATATTACCATCGTGAACATGACATATTTTCTATTCATACACACTCAGGACAAAAGATTGTAGATGATCAACAACACCGCCCATGTAATGTGTTGGCTGCTCATGTTACCAAATGGATTTATCCCATCAGTGCTCAATTCTAATTTGATATTCCTTAGCTCAATACTATAATTAGGACAATTAAGGCTGAATGTCTTCCCTTGATTTGCATCTACTGGAAGTCTGATGTAGACATCAACCACTCGTCCTTCCTTATGTCATCTCAAAAAGTAGCGTTTGGTTTATTATCGAAAAGTCAGTGGAATCTAGGCACAGGGGACATATACCATATTATTTTTACAGGACCCCCATGTCCCTTATTCCCTTCCTTGTTTTTCATCTTAAAAAGACACGCTTTACACTTAACATTCAAAAAGATCTTTATATGGTCCTCGATACAGGTAGCAGCCGTATGGATATGCATGTATATTTTTGATCTCATTGGAATTAAGACCTTCTTAGTGTCGTAACACCTTGTTAACAAGATGTTATCAGCTGAAAGCATCTTCCTGGTCAGCATCAGTAAATAAGTGAACGACTTGTTACTCCATAAATATTTTGTCTACATGTTGTATAGTTTTAAAAAGCTATCAGCTTTAGAAATTCCTTACTGCACCTGAGACACAAAGGAGTCTTAGATGCATTGTTAAGAGAGTCTGATACGTCTTCTACATTATCAAGCAAACTTTCGTTCATGTTGCGGAACATACCTTATATGCCATCACGTTCCACGCTATCATTGGTATCCAAATAGCAAAACCCAAGCGGGCTGATCCAACATCATCTTCATGCGGTCAGTTTTCACTAACTTTCTCACCATGAAAATACCACACTGTTCATCTCCATAAAAAGCTCAAATATCTCAAGCAGCATCTTCTTGTCAATTACGGTAATTATTTAGCTGGTCCTTCTGCTAGAATTGTAGAAGTTAGAGCTATATTACACAATACTCAAGCTTCCATCCAACAACATCCATCTGACCCAAATTTTCATAGCCAATAACTGACTGACATAGCAGCTCTCACTAAGTTATCCAAAGCTGAATCTATTCATCTTTATCAGTAGTTAAAAATATATTGGGCAATGTACGGAAATCTAAACTATGCTTTTTTCCACACCACTCTAAAGAAGAGAGCTTTCTCAAATAAAATCGGTAGAATCAAGGATAGTGAGGGTGCTTGGACAGAAAATCAAGAGGAGATTCAGAATATTCTTCTTTCATATTTTAAAAGCAGTTTGGGCCAGAGTTACTCTTGTGCCGATATAGACTTGAATCAAATTCAAGGGTACACTTTGTCAGCTATGGACACTGTGAATTTGTGTGCCTTTTTTATGATGAGAAAATTAAGGTTATTTTCTTTGAAATGAGAAATACAAAGAGTCCGGGTGTGCATGGGTTTAACGTCAAATTTTATAAAGATATGTGGAACATCATTGGTCCAGATATATGTGCAGCCATCAGAACATACTTCAGGAATTGCAAAATGCCAATGTCAATAAATGCAACTCTCCTAGCCCTAATCCTCAAGTCATGTCACCCAAGTGTTGCAAGTGATTTTAGGCCATCTACCTTTGCAATATTATATACAAAGCCATTTCTAGCCTTCTTACCAATAGAATTCACCAATGTGTGACTAAGCTGGTGGCTCATGAGCAAAGTGCTTTTATAAGAGGAAGGAGTATTATTCATAGTATTCTTCTAGCCGAAAGTTTTGTTACAGGTAACTCAAGGAGCAAAATTTCTCTAAGATGCTGCATCAAAATTGATATCAGGAAAGCTTTTGATTCCATTAATTAGAATTTCATCTCAGCTTTTCTTAATTCTTATGGCTTTCCCTCAAAGATGGTCAGATGGATCTGAGTTGTATTCAGGACCTTCACTTCTCAATTATTTTTGATGGCTCTCCTATTGGCTATCTTAAGGGTCACCAAGGGTTGAGACAAGGATGTCCTTTATCTCCCCCTTTATTCACTCTAGCAATGAAAATCTTGTCCAGGAACCTGAGATCTCTACAATTTAACTCAAAATTCAAATTTCAACCCAAATGCTCAAGAATCAAGTTGAATCATCTCCTTTATGCAGATGATCTTTTTCTATTTCTGCAAAAGGAGTCAAGAGTCCCTCCTCTACCTCAAATCCACTCTGGACAACTTCTCTTATATTTCTGGTCTCTTTGTATATTTAAGTAAAAAAAATTCTGGCAGTTTAAACTCCTCGTCAACCTCCTCCATAGCAAATTCAATGGGTGGTTTTTCTAGAATTTGGGCATTCCTCTAGATAGTAAAGCCATAAAAGCCGGTGATTGTGCTACTCTTCTGGACTCCTTGTCAGCAAGAGTAAATTCCCGGAGCCATAAGTTGCAGGTAGAATAGTTCTATTCAGATCAGTCCTTTATTCTTTGCATATTTGTTGGTATAGAGTCTTCAGTATTTCAAAAAGAATTCCGAGTTCCATTGATACTATTTGTAGACGATTCTTATGGCAAGGTAGTTTGTAAATCTCCCAGCTCAGTCCATATAGGGACGGTTCTGGCCGTACCCGATCGCCAACATTTTTTCATGCCAGACTAAGCTATCAGCTTAGCTACACTTCACCACGGGACATTTTGTTCCCAAGCAGTGATGAAGAAGAAGAGCGAAAATGCCATTGGACCAGAACAAACACAATGAGAGTCATTCCATAAAGAACAAGTCTTGAAAATAGACACAGCACACATAATGATTGAAAACCACTTCTTTCAATCAAAAAAGGAAAAAATGAAGGCAAAATCTAACAGTAACCAATGACCAGTCAACTCTCTCCTCTTCTCCAGTAGCTAAAAAGCATTCTTAAACAGTCTTGAAGACAATATCATATGTCCAAATGAATTCTATTTCTGGATTGTCTGGAGATGCAGCTACACACTGACATATCGGACCTTCTTTTAGAAGCACCAAAATGAATATTTAAGCAAGGATGTGATTCAGAACGAGCAATAATACCCACACCTACACTAACTATCACATTTTCACTAATGATCACGATATATAATATGGGCCGGCTTTGGTTCTCCGGCCAGAGCTCGACTCAGCAGCTCAGCCTTGCGCAGTTTTGGATTCATTCTTAAGGAGAAACAAGCTAATAATTATTAACAATCGAGGTTGGAGCAAGCTAATAATCACCGGTTATGGAGAGGATCTGAAGCATTTGGGACTCTTCTTTCACTTGATAAGAACGTATCAACAGCCGCCTCATCGTGTCTTTGCAGCTTGTCACTGGGTTGTGAAGTCCTGTTCACATCAACCATTCCTGTTGTTTCATCACACCTGTGTCCAGACGCCAGCAACAAGAGCAAAGCAGAAAGCAGCATTGTCTTCTGGGCCAGTCCCACCAGTTGAGACATGTTCTTCTTCACTGGGTGCATATTTCTCTTGGCAGGCTGAAGCTCCAAATACAATTGGATGCCTTTTTAAAAAGAGAAACAATAAAGAAAAGGCTTTGTCTGGGAAAGTAAAGCTTATGGAAGGCTTGGAGGTGGACTGACAAAAAAACCCAGTGTGGGGACACAGTTTACCATGTGAATCTTTGATCAGCCACGTGTCGCATTGAAAAATCAAAAACATTATGAATCAATAATTAAATGTCATATCCACCTTGATTATACCTCTTAATTAACGGTATCCGCAATTTACTGTATCCATTGTTCTAAAAGGCGGCCGCCTAGCCGCCTAGGCGGCCGCCTAATGTCTGGGCGGTTCAAAAACGCCCCGTCTAGCCGCCTAGCGCCTAATTATTTTATATATTTTATTTTTAAAATAAAATTAAATTTTATAGGTATAATTTTATAATTAATTATTAAATATATTATTAATATATATAACTCCGCCTAATCATCCGATTAATCCTTCCGCCTAATCCCCGCCTAGCCGATTAGTCCCTAGGCCCCAAGCCAACCGCCTAGGGCCGTCTAGTGCTTTTAGAACACTGACTGTATCTAACCAAAAATTTCTAGTGGGGACATGACCTGCTTATTAGTGACACCACAACCGAGGAATTGAACCACTACTGCTACTTACTTTCACACACACACAAACCTTGTCAATCGCTGTGTTCAGCACCAAAAACCTTTTCACCTCCTTATTATATTTATCAGATTGACACTTCTTGTTTCTGGATTACTTTTTTTGGTCTACAGTGTTTGTTTGTTTGTTTGCAGTGGAAGTCAAATTGCTTTTCTTAGGCACACCCCACCAGCTAAAATAGATCTGAATAATTGTGAACAGTTCTGTATCAAACTAGGAGTTCCTATAGAATGGATTGGGCAGTAAGAAGCTGAGCCTTGATAGATCAAAATCAGTACAAAGTTACACAGCTATCATATGAACATGCAACTAATAGCAAAGCAAACCCATACAATCTTAAACGCCACTTCGCCAAAATATTATGAGAAGGTAACAATTAGAGATCAGGAGTTGCTACACATAACATGGGTAAGTGCTCCGTTGCACAACCAAAATTGCTACTCAACATGCAACAGATATTCCATATACGCAGACTCTCTGCACATCAAAAAGAATTTACCATAATGCTATATCTTATCTGCTTCTATGCTGGGCCGCTATGAAGCAAGCTAGTTGTGTTAGCCTACACTAGTATGGACATGTAGGTATATAGAAGTTCCAAAATTGCTACTCATGTGCTTGTTGCTGCTGCATTCATCAAGCATCCGTCTTTCATGCTCAAATTTACTATTTCTCAAGATCTTCAAAGTAGGAGTCTGGGATCTTTGGGAAAGAAGTCAATGATGCAACGAGTTTAAACTGTTACATGTAACCAACAAACTGTTCAGTGGATTTTGCACACTTAACTTATCAAATATTTAAGAGTATATACTAAAATCATGGAGGAAAATGATGTACATTGTGTTGATTGTACTTCTCTCTGATGGCCACCAAAGATGCTCCTGCCTTAGACAATTGCAAGCCTTGTACAATGTGAACACATGTTTTCAATTCGGATGGTCTATATCCCGTGTTCTCTTGCAGTTCCAGACACTGTTAACAATAATGCCTTTACAGTTTGCCTTCCAGTTAAAATGCAATTTAGACAAAGACTTAATATCATTGCAGTTGATGTTTTGTCTTACCCAAGGGTGTGCCATTGGCCAAATGGTGAATCTAGCTAGGAATATCACAGACGCGGCAACAAGAGAGGGTAAGAACTTCAGGCACCCGTAGTCTAATAAACTTAACTCAGCCAGATAGCATCCCAGAAATTCAAACTGCAAATTGGGTGCCTGAAACAAACCAGAAGAATTCACTAACTACTAGCCACTAAAACAAATGTAAAGCTTAATCAGCAAAAAAGTGAATGTATGCTACCTGATACCTTTAATTTTGCTTGTACAAATGTTGTAAAAATCCTACAAGTTCCATAAACAACACTCAACTATCAAATGTTAGTTAAGCTTCAAACTATTTATATGGAACAAATTAATGAATAGGAAAACAAATTCCTCACCTTAGAAAAGTCTTTGTTGTGGGTCTGCTAATCTCAAAGTCAAGTGATTTAAGCACATCAGCCTCCATCTTCACGACTTGTTGTTTATTGTATGTATAGTCGGCTATATAACAAAAGTCATCCACATTTGGAGGCCTTATCTCTTCATACTTACTGTAAAAAACCAAATATTCATTCTCATGATCCAAAACAAATGACCTTATAATGATCTCATGAGCCTGCAAGTACTCACGATGCAATCAACATTGACGCAACACCCAAAAGCTGCAGTTGGGTTCTGCTGACAGCATGGAGGGACAAATACCTATCAACATAAGAAATTGCCAGGTGGAGTGTATCAGGAAGTGACTTGTATTCTTCAGATACTTCCACTAGCCAGTCCACCAATATGCCTCTCATGTTAGCACTCAAATCTTTCTGAACTTTCTCCAGATAATCGGGCAAAGCCTGCTTCCCCGAACGCATCTAAATTACAGAAAAAGTCAGATCACAAATTCATACCCCACTTTCTGAAAACAAGATTAAATCCCATCCCAAGTGCAAAACTGAATTTCCCAGGTCAGATAACAAAGCATGTAAACCATGGAATAAGAAGCGAAACCCTAACCTCCATATCCTTCAAATAATCATAAATGTCCGACACATAAGCAGCACACATCCGCAGATCATCTCTCTTCGCAGCACTTTCATCCCTCACTCCCGCTTTCGACCAACTAACCCTACCTCCCTCCTCTTCCACTAAAACTAGGGCTTTCTTCACCCCCTTCCCCGACTTCCTCTTCTTCGACTTGGCCTCCACCTCCACTTGTCGCTCCCCGAGTACGCTCGAGGAGTTGGATATCTCCCCCAAGGCCACTCGCTTCTTCCTCGGTGGCGGAGGCGGCGGCGGCAGCGGCGCGCTCTCCATCCCCGCGGCCACCGCCTTCCGCTTCATCCCCCGTGTGATCCGCACGCAGTTTTCCTTGTCCGCCATAGCCGCTAGTGCTTCCAAACTCTGATAGCGACCGAGAGTGGGGCGAGTTCGTCAGCCGGCGATCGGAAGGTGATGAGTTCGTGCTTTGCTGGTGAATTTGTATGCAGAAGAAGATGGAGGGAAGCGGAAACGAAAATCAGCAGAGCGCCATGTTTGGTTGGGGAGGTTATTAATGTTTTCATTCCTGTTCAATTTTTCGGATTTGGAGCCAATTATTTCATTTCTATTTTTTCGCGACATCAGTTTTTATTTAAAGCAAGGGTAAAATGGTCATTCGGCGCATACGGAACGGAAGCACCGAATGGTCAGTTCTGGATTCATATCCATTTTGCAGCAATCAACAATGAGATGGTTTCTATAGTAGTCAGGGTCGTACACTTACTCTACTTTGATAGTAGCACTAATCAAATGATGCGTTATTTCTAACTCTTGATACTACTATATATAGTTGATATTGATCGCGATTAAAAGTCGGTCTTGGAAATTATAATTAAATGATAAAAAATACTCATGACTTCTATTAATTGTTATTGCGAAAGAGAGGATTTAAAAATTTTATATTCATTGGAACTTTAGCGGAAGTTCGAGTCTCTAAGAAGGGAAGTGGAAATTACTATTGATCATTTTTTTTTAAAAAAAATATCTTTTACCACATTTGACTATGGTCAATATTGTCATGTTTGTTAAGCGTGGTAAAGTGATTGTTCTAAATAGTAAAATATAAAACGTGATAATAGATTTTGTATCTATTACCAAGCTTCAAGAATCAGTTCAACTATATTTGAACTAATATTTCCAAAAAATTTGCTCTAAGTTATAATAAATCAAACGAACAACAAACAACACAACACCGTAAATTCAAAAAGTTTTCATTAAAGAAATGAAATCTAATAAAAGTGTTAATTTCCGTTAATTATTAAATTGGTTGTTTCATTAAAAATTAAGCATATGAATTTCATTATTACAAACTTATACCCATTTATAGATTTCAAAATTCTTATTAACAAAATTATAAAATTCAAATTTTCATATGTGAAATTGTAAAATTCAAATTTTCATACGTGAAATTATAACATCTAATTCTAATAAAATAAAAATATGTTATTATTTAAATAATTAACATATAATATTTTTCTACAAAAATCACATTTTTTTGCTAACAGTTTCTAATATTATAATTTTTAATCTATTTCTACAACCAATGTGCAGATTTTTTTTTCAAACTACCATTTCTCCAATTTTCATTATCATTTCTATTCCATCTTTTTATTTAATTATCATTCTACCCTACTAGATGAAAACCGTAATTGCAAACTGCAGTTTTATTAAAGAAAATCATAGTTTCAGACTACGGTTTTATTTTTTACAAAATCACCGGTTTAGAAGACACAAAACGATTAGTAACAGACCATGGTTCTTCTTAAAAAAACCGTTGTTTCAAACCACGATTTTGTTTTTTATAAAATTATCGGTTTGAAACTGCGGTTTTATTGAAGAAAACCGCGGTTCTCAACTGCGATTTTCTACAAATAGGGTAGAATGATAGTTTTTTAAAAAGGTAGGGTTGAAAAGATAAGAAAAGTTGCATAAAGCCAGTTTGAAAAAAATCCAGTGTGTACCACCACTTGCACTAAATCAAAACAACACAACCACGATTCACCTAATTTCAATATAGATTGTGCCATAAAATTTAATTATTTAATGATAAACTAACACTAGTACAAGTTAATACTGTTAACCACATTTATTTATGGTCAATCATCATATTTTTCAAGTGGGGTTTAGCGATCGTCCTAAATAATGAAGTACAAAACGTTGTAATAGTCATGAACCAATTATCATGCTTGGTTCTAAATGTGTGGTAATTGGTTCATGATCAATTACCACTCTTAATTTATTAGAGTGGTTAGAGATAGACAACACAATTATTCTTCTCCCCAAGCCAAATAACAAATACGCTTTCAACACGCTTCCATGTTGAAAAGCAACAACCCACGCAGCAAATGATAATACAAATAAAAATAATTCTAATAATGAAGAGTAATAAAATCGACATTGGAGATATAGATAAACTTACAAATTTGAAATCAGCCAAGGTTAAACATGAGAAGGCGTAGGGTGAAAGTATAATTGAACTTAGGATAAAATGTGAGCCGTTGATCAAGTCAATGACCGAATCGTGTTACCACACTGGTAATTGTACTTATAAGCGTGGTAACAAGATTAATTTATTATTTAAAAGATGATATTTTTGATTCACATAACACTACCAGAATTAAGAAATTTAGCGGAGATGAAATTTCGGACCCAATGTGGTCCGAAAAAAATTTTCGGACTGATTTCGCAATGTATACGTGTTTGTATCGGTATTAAAAACCTAATCCTAATGTTGAGGATCATTTTCATACTTTTTCGATCATTTTCGTATCATAAGTGGGTTCAATTTTTCGGACCAGTGGTGGGGACTTTGTGGGTGTACTATTTGAGGGCTATTTTCGCACCATTTGCAGACTTAACGAAATTTTCGCATATAATTTCCGCATCATTTTCTCACTATTTTTGGAACATACCTAATTTATTGATTTTTTATCGTATTTTCTTTCGCATCATTTTCGGATTAAGCATGATTGTTTCGTATTATTTTGCATAATTTTTTTGTATTATTTTCGCATTGCTTTCTTACTATTTTTGTATTTACTTTCACACCATTTTCGGATTATCCAAAATTATTTTCTTTCTATTTTCGAATTAAATCTCATTAAACACTCTTAAAAAACTCTAAATAGGTTGGAAATAGGTTAGAAAATGATCGTCAAAATTATTCTCAATGATCCACAAATGATCCGAAATATGATCCACAAATGGTCCTCAAAAAATAAGGTCCGAAAATGATCCTCTACGGATACACTATTTTATGATTTTTAAATTCCACCCGCCGGATCCAAATCAACTGTGAAAAGAAGTCCGAAAATAATTTTTTCGGATTACCTTTCGGACACTTTTCGTGTTCAGCTTTGTAGTCCGAAAAAAAAATTTCGGAACCTTTTCGGACATGTTACGGAAATTATATGATCCGTAAAAAAACAAAATTCTGGTAGTGTAACTGTTTAAGAGGTTAAGGGTTACAAATTTGGGGTTTGACGTCTGTTGTTTGGGTTTACAGTTTATGATTTAGAATTTAAATTTTTTTTATTGATTGGACTTTATGTTTTAGAATTAATTAAAAAATTAAAGTAATAATATAATTATAAAATTTTGAGTTTATTATGTGAGTAATGGAATTACTAATAACTTGAAATGCCGTCAAGATATATATTATTGATCAATACGTTAGGATGTTTGGTTCAGACTTTAGGGTTTATAATGTACTGTGTAATTTTAGAATTTAATTATAAGTGTTTACCTTTTGAGATATAATTTATTTTTATAAAAAAATTAAATTATTTATTTTGTTACAAGTATTTGTATCTTAGAATGTAAAATTATTAGTTTCAAAAACTATGTACGATATTATTTTTGGTTTTGGGGTTAGGGTGTATGAAATTAAAATTTAAGACTTAAATTTTACAAAATTACAGATTAATTATGTAAAAAATGTCTATTAAGACTTAAATTTAATTTTTTTAATTTATTACAACTATGTTGAAAATCATCACTATCAAAATAAAGATAATTTTAAAATGAAATTGAATATTAAAGAGTTTTAAGTTGAATATTGAAGATGAAAAGTGAAAAAATGAAATAATAATACAATAGAAGTAACATAATAATATAAAAGCGATAAAATAAAAAAATAAAATAATTTTAAAATAAATGTATCTTTTACCATGTTTTAAGCTTTGAAGAATGGCAATAGGTGTTTACAAAAGGGATACGCTTTACTTCGGACACCTATTACCACGCTTCAAGCGAGAGGCATAGTAATAGGTGTCCGAACCAATGCGTAGCGGTTTTATAAACTCATATTACCACTTTTTCAAAGCTTGAAGCATAATAATTGGTTTTTCTCAAATGATGACAGTCTTGTTTACACCTATTACTACGTCGTGTCCTCTATGTGTGTGGTAAAAGATGTCGAAATCAATTGCCACACTTTGTTGATATTATTTACCACACGTGATTATAAGAAGCATTGTAAAAGAGCGAAACGTGGTAAAAAAATATTTGTAATAGTGAATGAATATTTTTCTCCAATTTCACTGTAAGAGATAATTTTTACTTAAATGACATAATTTTCTAACTGTATTATTCTCAAACATTTTCCGTAGGAGAATCGAAACCAATCCCTTTATTCAGAATAAAATTTTTTTAGTGATCACAGTGTTATGCCTACTAAATTTAATATGTTAGAGAACACATAAAATTATAATAGTATATTGAATCATATATATGCATTTATTGGGTGCGGTTCCATCGAGAATTAATAAAGTGCTAAGAATTGAGAACTTACTTAGGGCCGTTGGATGGGAAGATCTGAGGACTGTGATGGGTGGACCGGTGTGGCAAGAAAAAATAATGGCAATGTGACACATGTGGAGGTGTAAAATGGGGAAGCGTTGTGTTTTTTATTTATTATAACGAGGCATTCTGTTTCTCTGACATTGTATTTCTCTGATATTATATCTCGCTCCACACTCCGTTCTCTCTCTACCAAACTCATTTCTCTCAAATTCATCTGTCTCTCTCTACCAAAATTTTTAAATGGTACACTCAAACTCATTTCTCTCTCCTTAAACCACTTAAACATACATGTCTATCTCCACCAAAACTCATTTAATGGTACACTCAAACTCATTTCTCTCTCCTTAAACCACTTAAGCATGCATGTCTATCTCCATCAAAACTCATTTCTCTCTCAACAAAACTTATTTCTCTCTCTCCAAACTCATTTTTTATTTTCAAATTTATGTTTGTGTTATATTTTGTTATTTTTAGAGTTGTTTCTTTAATTTGTTATGTTTTCAAGTCTTGAACGTGGTACTTTCATACGATCATTTGTCATGTTTTTTAAGTTTTATGAGTTTTGACTTATGATATTGTATTTTATTTTGTCATGCGTTTTTATTATGTTTTCTAGGTTTTTTTGCGTTCTAACATGTGATATTGTGTTTTTTGGATTTTTATTATGTTTATGGGTTTTTTGGATTTTGAAGTGTGATGTTGTGTTTTTTTGGATTTTTGTGTTTTTATTGTGTTTATGAGTTTTTTGGATTTTGACATGTGATGTTGTGCTTTTCTGCTTTTTCTCGATTTTTATTGTATTTTGTAAGTTTTCAATGTTTTGACATGTAATATTATGTTTTTTGAATAGTGTTTTGTTGTGTGATGCGGTTTATTTTATTGTGTGCTCTAAGTTTTTTGGGTTTTGACATGTGATGTTAAGCTTTTCTAAATTTCAAAAATCTGGCCTTTGTGAGTTTTTTTAAAATTCTAAAGCATAAAGCACAAAATATATTAAACACTGTACACATTGAGTAAAAAGCATAAAACACAATGTTCGAAGATCCAAAATAAATAAAAAATGAATAATGACACAATTCACTTGACTTGACACTTGTCATGACTTGACACAAAGCCTTTTTTCAAGAAAATTGATATAGGAAAAGTAAAAATCAATTTATAAGAAATTCATTACTTTTAGTATATCACTTTTTTTAGAAAGTAAAAAATTGGTGTCATGATGGACGAAGAAAAATGGGTTTGAGTGTGTCAATCAAGTGGGTGTCCGTAGAGTGGATGTGAGTCAAATGTTTTTTGGGGAAAGTACGAAAAGGGGGTTCGTACTATTCTCACTTGCAAATTAAGGGCATTACTATCCTTAATTTGTAATTCGGAGGTATTTCTGTTTTTGGCCCTCAGTCTGTAATAACATTATATTCAATTACATCCAATATAATTTTATTAATTCCAAACACGCCCCTATCACATATACAAAGTAATGGGGACTCACTCGCCACCGTCCACGGCGGCGTACGTCCTCCGCTGCCCTCCGCTATCCGTTCTGCAACATCACCATCTCCTCCTCTGCCACCGCCTTCTGCAGCTAACCAGGCTCCGGCCTAACCTGCCCACACCCGTCAACCTACCCGATCGTCACCATCCCGTCCTCTTATGTGAAGGGCCAATGAAGGTAGAACCAGTAACAATCAAAGCTACGGTGGACATTGCCAGCAGCCATATCTTTAGCAGTTCATTACGAGGACCTCTAAAAATAATGAATAGAACAATGAAGCTAATCACAAAGGTCAGCACTCCTTCGGCAATTGCCCCAGTATGCAAGTCAACTTTCAAGTAAGGACCCCCCACCATGTGCTGGTACTTAGCCGGTATCAACTCTTTCACCGCCAATACACCACCTACGGCACCAGCAGCCTGCTCATAGCCAAGCATCCAACATTAGTCCATACAAAACTGAGTAGCATTCTAAGCATAACCCTATCTGCTTTTTTTTGGTACTACCTTCTAGAAAATCCAACAATACACTTCACATGACAACAACCCCAATTCAGTCTCCAGATGAACCAACAAAAAATAGATGAAAATAGGAGGCAAATTGATGAAAAGCGCTCGAATATGAGTTCCTTTACCTGAGCAGGAAATCGAACGGAGAGGGAGATGAGCGAGTCAGTGCTCAAACCAGCAGCATAGAAGGAAGCAGTGCCAGTAGGGTTAAAGCTGGCGCCGCCCATGGCAGCTCCGATCACATTAAACACCAGCACGGACAAGAAAATCAGCACAGTGGTGATGAAGAGCGACGGATACACTTGGCCTTGGACGCCGCCGGCGGCGGCGATGAGGGAGGTGAGTATGCCGAAGGTGGAAGAGCAGAAGATCGTCATCTTCATCAAACTCAGTCATTAGGAAGATAGGGAGGTGAGTATGCCGAAGGTGGAAGAGCAAAAAATCAGCACAGTGGGAGGAAGCAGCCGGAAGACCACCAAACGCTCATCCTCATCAAACTCAGTCACCAGGAAAGCAGCCCCATCTTCATCCAACTCAGCCCGCAAGCCTGAATCCGGTCCCAAATGCGCCTTCTCTGACCAAGAGAGTGCCGTACTCTCCAAACGCTCATCCTCATCAAACTGGTTCTACCTTCGACTCCCCCCACTGCGCAACCGCCACCCCTTTTCCTCCACCCCCACCGATTTCCCCCATCGTTTCTGCCTCGCCCTCAACTAACTCCGCTCCTCGCTGGTCAAGATACGAGTAGTTCCAGATCTACTTCAGCCAGTTTTTCAGCCACCTTGGGCGCAGCTGCCAGTTACGGTTACGGCCAAAAATCAAATGGGGGCGTGTTTGGAATTAATAAAATTATATTGGATGTAATTGAATATAATGTTATTACAGATTGGGGGCCGAAAACAGAAATATCTCGGAATTACAAATTAAGGATAGTAATGCCCTTAATTTGCAAGTGAGGATAGTACGAACCTCCTTTTCGTACTTTCCCCATGTTTTTTTGGTCTCTCTCCTCTCATACTCACTCAAACACACCCATCTCTCTCCACCAAACTCATTTCTCTCTCCCCAAATCTATTTTTTTCTCCCTAAACTAACCCACTTAAGTTTGTACTTGTTAGCTTGGACAAAGTAGAAAACACAAAACACAGGTGCTATAAAAGTTTTAAAGGACAAAACACATTTAACACTGAACATTGATTGAACTTTGTACTTGTTAGCTTGGACATTAAACAAAAGTTGAATGTTGTACGTTGTACTTTAACGCATTGAACAATGAACATATAGGTTGAACATTGTACTTTTAGTACAAAGCACATTGGACACTGGACGTTTTAATTAATTGAATGTTAAACTCTTAAAAAAATTAAAGTTCAATTTGAAATAAAGTACAAAGTTCAGTGATAAAGCACAACGTACAATAAAACACGGTGAAAATTTAGGATGCAACGTACAAAGTTCATTGACAAAGTATAATAGGGTACATCGTACAAATTAAAGTTCAATTTGAATAAAACATAATATATAAAGTTTGGCGATAAAGTACAATTCAAGTTTAAACACTAAAGATATGTTGACTTAGAGTTTAGAGTTTTCCAATTCAGATTTAATCCTTGGTACTTTGTGTTTTGTTGTTTGTGCTTTGTTCAATATAGGGGTTGAACACTGAACATATGTTGAATCAAGATTTAGGATTTTCCAGTTCAGATTTAGTACTTTGTACTTTGAGTAATGTGTTTTGTACTGTGTACTTTGTCATTTATATATAGAAATTTATAATTTAAAACTTTGCAGAAAACCCAAAACTTATATTGACACAAATCCACTTGGCTTTACACTTATCTGGACTTGACACCAAACCCCTTTTTTAAAAAATTGATATAAGAAAAATAAAACTCACTTTACAAGAAACTCAGTACTTTTAGTACATCATTTTTTAAAAGTGAAAAATTGGTATCATGATGCCGAAGAAAAGTGGGTTTGAGTGTGTCAGTCAAATGAGTATCAATCTAGGTATCAGTAGAGTGGGTGTCAGCCAAGCGGATTTGTGGGTCTCTCTCCTCTCATACACACTCAAACTCACTCAAACACATCCGTCTTTCTCCACCAAACTCTTTTATCTCTCCCCAAATTCATTTCTTTCTCCCCAAACCTACTCAAGTTTGCACTTGTTAGTTAAGACAAGCAGAAAACACAAAACACAAGTGCTTTAAAATTTTTAAAGTATAAAACAGAAAACAGATTTAACACTGAACATATATCGAACTTTATACTTGTTAGCTTGGACATTAAACATAGATTGAACGTTGTATGTTGTACTTTAATACATAGTACTTTATGTTTTGTTATTGTACTAAATTAGTCTAAATATCACATTGTACACGGATTTATATTTTGTACTTTGTATTTTGTTCTTTGTGCTTTATTCAATATGAGGATTGAACACTGAACATATGTTGAATTAGTGTTTATGATTTTTCAGTTCAGATTTAGTTCTTTGTACTTTTTTGTGTGTTTTATATTTTGTGCTTTATCATTTATATATTGAACTTTGTAATTTAAAACCAATCACTCTTCCGTGCTCTGGAAGCACCTGCTCACTTTGATTTTGATTAAAACGACGTCGTTTTACTTTTTACATGTAAAACACACCGAGCACAACTGGTGAATATAAATGCATAACTGATGAATATTCACCAGTTGTGCTTCCATATTCACCAGTTGTGATTTCATATTCATTAATTGTATATAGAAGCTTGATGATGATTATTCATCATTTATGCTTCTATATTCACAAGAACTGGTGAATATTCATCAGTTGTGATTCCGTATTAATCAGTTGTGTTTATGTATTCATCATATAATTTACGGTTCCATATTCATCAGTTGTGATTCCATATTCAACAGTTGTGCTTCTGTATTCATCAAATCTTTTATGATTCAATATTCATCAGTTATGTTTTCATATTCATCAGTTGATTTTTCTATATTCATTAGTTGTGCTTTTGTATTCATCAGATCATTTATGGTTGCATATTCATCAGTTGTGCTTCTATATTCATCAGCTGACATAATGATATTCATCAATTGTGCTTTAAAATATGCATCAGTTGTGCTACTATATTCATCAGCTGTGCTACTATATTCATCGACTGTGCTGCTATACTCATTAGTTGACAAAAAAACACCTAATTAATATGAAAGCACAACTGATGAATATAGAAGCACAACTGATGAATACAGCAGGACAGCTGATGAATATAGATGATGAAATATAGCAGCACAGCTGATGAATAAAACAGGTCACTGATGAATATTCATTAGTTGTGCTGTTATATTCATCAGCTATGCTTCTATATTCGTTAGCTGACATGATGAATATTCATCAGTTGTGCTTTAAAATATTCATCAACTATGCAGTTATATTCATTAGCTGTGCTTCTATATTCGTCAGCTGACATAATGAATATTCATAAGCTGTGCTTCAAAATATTCATCAGTTGTGTTGCTATATTCATTAGCTGTACTGCAATATTCATCAACTGTACTGCAATATTCATCAGCTGTGCTGCTATACTCATCAGTTAACAAAAAACCTAATTAATATGAAAGCACATTTGATGAATATAACAGACAACTGATGAATAAAATAGGTCAACTGATGAATATTCATCAGCTATGCTTTAATATTCACCAGCAATTGTGCTATATTCATCAGCTATGCTTCTATATTCATCAACTGTGCTTCTATATTCATCAACTATGCTGCTATATTCATCAATTAATCAAAAAAACCTAATTAATATGTAAAGCATAGTTGATGAAATGCAGCAGCACAGCTGATGAATATAAGAGCACAGTTGATGAATAAAATTGGTTAACTGATGAATATTCATCAAATGTGCTGCTATATTCATCAACTGTGTTTTAATATTCATCAGCAGTGCAACTATATTCATTAGCTGTGCTACTATATATATTCATCTTTATTACTGGCCGAATGCAACAAACGAGATTAAAAATGTCTAACAAGTAAAACGACACCGTTTTGAACAAATTTAAAACGACGTTGTCTCCGAGAGCAGGTGTTCTCGGAGCACACAAAAATTTGCGATTTGAAACCATGCAGAAAACTCCGAAAATCTAGATTTGAAATATAGAAAACCTTAAATCCTAAACTCAGAAAACTAAAAATGAAGAATAAAAAAGCATGAGTTTTTTGAATTGTGCATTTTTAGTGTGATTTCAGGGTTTTGTAGGTATTGACGTGTTTTCATGGGCTTGACCCATCTTATGGCATGGGTCTAGTCAAGTTTGTGTTATGTTGTTTATGTGTTCTAATTTTGTTGTTATTTTATTTGGGATTAGTACTAATCTAATTAAATTATTATTTTTATTTATTTCTTCTTATATTTTACGTAAACATTATGCTATCTTTTATTTTTATTTGAATTCTATAGCTAAACATGAGCTATGATTTTTTTATTTATTATCTATATATATAACAGAATAGGATTGGGAGCGTCGTGCGCTCCCGGTCGGTTCGGTTTTAAATGTTAGTGGATTGGTTCGGTTTTAAATTTTCGGTTTCAAATTTCAAAAAACCGATGATTAATAATTTGGTTCGATTTTTAATTTTTTTCGAACCGGATCGATCCAAACCCGTTCCCAGTCGGTTCGGTTTGGTTTCAAATTTTAAAAAATAGTTCAGTTTACAGTTTCATATTTTAAAAAAGGATGACTAATAATTTAATTCGATTTTCAATTTTTCTCGAACTGAACCGTCGGGACGACGGGTGACTTTACTCGTACATATATATTATACTTTATTGAAGAGGCCACCAACAACTCAAAATAATTATTTTTCGACCATATTGATTAGTAGTTATGGCCCTATTAACTTTAGAATTCCAATGTTAGAATTCGCCAAAACACTTTGATAGCTAAGGCAATAAGTAAAATCTTTATCAAGTCTATTTGAACTCAATAAACAGATGAACACATTTATATCACCTGGATTTTATATTAAATAAAAGCCTCAAAAATTAAGTTGCTTCGGGCAACAATATTATTTGAGCTGTCTTGGATGTTAGTCAAGTGGATTTGTGGGTCTCTCTCCTCTCATACACACTCAAACACACTCGTCTCTATCCACCAAACTCATTTCTTTCTCTCCAAATTCATTTCTTTCTCCCTAAACCCATTCAAATTTGTACTTGTTAGTTAAGACTAAGCAGAAAATACAAAGCACAAGTGCTTTAGAAGTTTTACAGTACAAAACACATTGAACACTGAACATGTATTGAACTTTGTACTCGTTAGATTGGACACTAAACACAGGTTAAACATTGTATATTGTACTTTAGAACACATTAGACAATAAACATAGGTTGAACGTTGTACTTTACCACAAAACAGATTGGACACCGAACATTGTACTTAATTGAATATTGAACTTTAATAAAATTTAAAGTTCAATATGAAATAAAGTACAAAGTTCAATGATAAAGTACAATAGGGTACAACGTACAATTTAAAATTCAATTTCAACAAAGCACACCTTACAAAGTTCAGTGACAAAGTGTAATTAGGGGGTTGCACACTCAACATATGTTGAACTAGGGTTTATGGTTTTTCAGTTCAAATTTAGTACTTTGTATTTTATTCCTTGTAGTTTATTCAATATGAGGGTTGAACACTAAACATATGTTGAATTTGGGTTTAGGGTTTTCTAGTTCAAATTTTATACTTTGTACTTTATGTTTTATATTTTGTGTTTTGTACTTTGTCATTTAAATATTGAACTTTGTAATTTAAAACTTTGTAGAAAACCTAGATTTAAAACACAGAAAATCCTAAACCCAGAAAACATAGAAATTAAGAATAAAAAATTATAAGTGAGTTTTAAAACCCATAACACAAAAAAACCCCAAAAACTCATATTTCAAATACAGAAAATTCTAAACCCAAAAATGAAGAATAAAAAAATCATAAGTGAGTTTTAAAACCCAGAACACGAGAAACCCCATAAAACCCAGAAAACGAGATCACAAACACAACCCTAAATCCTAAACCCACAAAACCTAGAAATGAAGAACAAAAACATATAAGGGAGTTTTAAAATCCAGAACACAAGAAATCCCAAAAAACTAGATTTCAAAAATAAAAAATCCTATAACTTAACCTAGAAAATCCATAAATGAAGAACAGAATAACACAAATGAGTTTTAAAACCCAGAACACAAGAAAATCCATAAAACCCAGAAAAATTAGAGAACCCAGAAAAATCAGAACACAAAATCACGAAAACAACATCAACCAATAAAACCCAGAAAACTCAAAAGCATAATATTTCAAAATTTATAAAACAAGACACGTGAGAAAATTTTAATTTGAAGATTAAGTGTTTCAATGGAGATGAGTAGGATATGAGGTGTACCTCATATAGTTTTTCATCCCTAATTTTCTCTAAACTAAACAAAAGATTTTTTCTATTTTTTCATCAAATTTTCCTCATTCAACTTTCTCTAAATAAACACAATCATAAGGACCGTGAATTTTAAAATCAAATAGTTATGACCGTTATTTTTAAATGTTATACTTTTCCCTTTATTTTTTTCTATATGTGGTGTACCCAAGTGGCGTCCAGTCTCCTTGTTCTCAAAATTAATCAAATTTGCTTCTCCTCATCTTCTTCCTATCGAAGCTCTGCGTTTCAAATCAACAATGATGACAGTAAATTTGGAGCCGATGGTGCACCGGACTCGCCTAGATTCGAGCATGTTTAGCGGCAGGAAGCAGCAGCGGTGGCAATCGAGGAGTTTTTTGGACTCCAGAAAATTAATTCGGGATAGTTTTGTGAGAGGTTATTCAGCTTCAGGCAGCATACAGTTGTGGTCAGAGGAAGCCGGAATGGAGTGGCATCATGGTGGAGGCTGATAAAATATTTGATGTGTGTTTCAAGGAGAGTTACCCATTTATTAATCTATTTAAAAATTGGTGTATTAATTTGGAATATGAGTTCTTGCATGCGTGTTGGAATTTTCGTGGGAAAATACATTGTTTAATCTGCTCAAAATAACATTATGTAAATGGAAAACACTTCATTCACCAAACGAATCACCAAACGAAATTATCGCCAAGGATAAGACTGTTACAGTTTCTTCGCAACGCACAAAGAGAAGAAACCTCCTTGAAAACTTCTTCATGTAGTCGGAACCAACTCTCAAAATCAAGAATGAGAGTATGACTCTCTTTCAAATTTTTCTCGTTTGTGTTTCACTCATATATATTCTTCACAACAAAAGAGAATACAACTTCTCCTTTAAATAGAAGGTAGAAATTCATCGAACGGATGGACATCGATATCGTGAAACACAATAACCAAACAGTAAAACTCAACAGCCCTATCGTGAAACGAAGCTGCCCATTTGGTTTCTCAACACAATGAATAAGAATTTGTATTCATCTTTTACTTTTATGTTGAGTTAAATCAATAAAATAAATACTATCGAGTCTGGACCACTTGCCATGCAGGTTACTCGTAAAACTTGTTGGCTAATTGTGTAATGAGTAGAAATCGAAGGACTTAAGAGTGGCATTCTTTTTTGGTGCCCATTGCTTGATCAGTTCAACATATCGTCGCATAGTAGAAAGTAAGGTCATAACTAACCATTTATGCCTAATCTCAGAGAAAAACTCAGAATGGAAAGTGTGTTTAATTCCTATGTATGTAACATACGTATTTGGTTTCCAAAAAGAAATAGTGACGAAATCGTAAATAAAGCTCCTCTCTCTTGTATTGATGAACACCAGATAATAAATACAGGAGGAGGAGCTGAGATATTTATAGCTCAGCCCGACGCAGAACCGAAGAAGAAGAAGGAAAGAAGGGAAACGTTTCAGAGCAAAGCGACGCCGTTTTCAATAAGGCGCGCTTTGCTTTAGTTTACAAACCGACAACGTTTCATCTTAAGCGGGAAATTCAATTTACAAGACGCAGCCGTTTGGAGCTTTGGAGCTTGCCCTGCCCTTCTTCTGTTGAGCCTCCTCTGCCTCCTCCAGGCCATCCGACATCGGTTGAGACCCCCCCACAAGCTTAGCCGAAAACAAGTTGTGCAGGTTGAGCTTGAGTAACAGAGGAAGAAACAGAGCCGGAGCAAGAGGCTTGGTGAAGATATCAGCAGGCTGATCTTGGGACCGAACAAAATATGGACGAATGACCTGAGCAGCGATCTGGTTGCGAACAAGATGGCAATCAATCTCAATGTGCTTCGTCCTTTCATGAAAGACGGGATTCTGAGCAATTGCTAACGCAGATTTGCTGTCCGTGGCCACTGGAACTGGACCTTCAACTGGAACTTGAAGGGCATGTAAGATATTTAAAAGCCACTGGATCTCACAGGTTACATTAGCCATGGCACGATACTCAGCTTCAGCAGAAGATCGGGAGACGGTGGGTTGTTTCTTACACTTCCAAGAGACCAAAGAAGAGCCAAGAAACACACGGTAACCAGTGACTGACTTTCGTGTCAAGGGGCACGACGCCCAATCTGAGTCACAAGCAGCAGACAAGGTCAGAAGAGAGTTGTGACCATAGAAAAGACCTGTGCCAGGTGAATTTTTGAGGTATCTGACGACTCGAGTTGCTGCCTGCATATGATGCTCACAAGGCTGAGAGAGAAACTGACTCAGATAATGCACTGCAAAGGCTATATCCGACCTTGTCACTTTTAGATAAACAAGCCTCCCAATAAGGCGTCTGTAAGACTCTGAAGAGGCCAGAAGAGGACTGGAGTCTGTATTGAAGCTGTGACTAGCATCAATGGGGGTAGTGACTGGTTTGCAGGCAGTGAGACCTGTTTCATTTAAAATGTCTAGAACATATTTCCTCTGACATAAAGAAATACCAGAAGAAGATCGGGCTATCTCTAGCCCCAAGAAGTATTTAGCAGTGCCCAAGTCTTTAAGCATGAATTTTGTGTTTAGGAAGGCCTTCAGCCTTGCTATGATCTGACTGGAGGTGCCTGTAAGAAGAATGTCATCTACATATACCAGCAGAATCACAAGGTGTCCACCATCAGAGAGAGTGAATAAAGCATGATCAGCAGGGCATTGGGTAAAACCAAAGTCTGTCAATGCTTGAGATAACTTGTGAAACCATTGCCGGGGAGCTTGCTTGAGACCATATAAGGACTTTAACAATTTACATACAGGCCTGACAAAAGTCTTTTGATGTGTAAATTTGTAACCTGGTGGAATTGCCATGTAGACTTTTTCTTGTAGATCACCATGTAAGAACGCATTTGTGATGTCCATTTGGAACAATGGCCAGGAACGAACTGCTGCAACAGCTATCAATAATCTCACAGTGGACATTTTAGCTACAGGGGCAAAGGTCTCAAAATAGTCTAGACCAAAGGTTTGAGTAAATCCTTTGGCCACTAATCTTGCCTTGAATCTGTCCACCTGCCCATTGGCCAGATACTTGACTTTAAAAATCCACCTGCAACCCACTGAGTGCTTGCCCTCAGGAAGTTTAGTAATTACCCAGGTATTAGTATCCTCTAGAGCTTGAATTTCTTTCTCCATGGCTGCAACCCACTGAGGATCTTTTGAGGCTTGTGTATAGGAAGTAGGTTCAACAATTTTGGCCACAGAAGAGAGAAAAGAATAGTATGTAGGAGTTATATAAGAATAAGAAATAAAATTGGACAGAGGATACAAAACCTTGTGAGAAGAAACATGATTGATATGGGGTAAACCTGCTTGCTTGGGAAGTATATAATCAGTGAACTTCTGAGGTAAGGAAATCTTTCTTTTTGGTCTGTGAAGAGATTGTGGAGGTAAAGGAACATCTGATGGAAGAGATGCAGGAGGGACACAAAGATCAGTATATGAATTTGAAGGAAAAACTGAAGAAACAGGAAAATCAGAAGTCTGAATATCCCTGGGTGAGGATAAGGTGGGAGAGGGTAAACAGGTCTCTGTGGGATGAATGGAAGTACAAGGAATATTTGGAGATTTTTGGAGATTTTGAAGCAGAGGAAGGTAAGAAACTCGATTTTTCTGAATTTGTGTGAACAGTAAAGGGAGAAGGAACTTTACTGTTCATATGTAGCAAATCAGTAGAAGGAAAGTAGTCCATGTTAGCACAAGAATGAGATGGATTTTGACTATTAATACTAGAGTGAGGTGAGGACCCTTGAGACATATGTTCCTTATAAGTGGACATTTTTTTGAAAGGAAAAAAAGTTTCAGCAAATACCACATCTTTACTAACAAAAACATTATGAGACTCAAGATTGTAAAGCTTGTAACCTTTTTTTCCAAAAGGATATCCTATAAAAACACACTTGACTGCCCTAGCACTAAACTTATCCCTTTTAGACTTTAGAGTAGTTGCATAACACAAACATCCAAAGGTCCTGAGATGAGAGTAAGCTGGAGTTGTGCCAAATAATATTTCTATTGGACTTTTGAAATTTAAGGATTTGGTTGGAACTCTATTGATTAAGTAAGAGGCAGTTAACACACAATCTCCCCAAAACTTAATGGGTAACTGAGCTTGAAATCTAAGAGCTCTAGCTACTGCCAGCAGATGTTGGTGTTTTCTTTCTGCTTTTCCATTCTGTTGAGGGGTGTCAACACAAGTACTGTGATGCAAAATGCCTTGTGAAGACAGAAAAGTTTGGAAAGAGTGATTGATAAACTCAGTACCATTATCTGTTCTAAGAACTTTTACATTTGTGGAAAACTGAGTTTTAACATAAGCATGAAAATTGGAGAAAGTAGTAAAAGGGTCAGATTTGTTCCTGAGAAGATATATCCAGGTGCATTTACTATAGTCATCCAACAAAGTGAGAAAGTAGTTATATCCATTGTAAGTAGTATGCTTGTAGGGTCCCCATATATCACAATGTATTATGTCAAAACATGTCTCAGACTTTGTAAGACTAACAGGAAATGGTAACCTTCTTTGTTTAGCTATTCGACTGACTTCACATACTGAATTACTACTAGAGGCTGGTATTTGATGTGTGGATATATGGTGAAGAACTTGAAGAGGAGTATGACCAAACCTTAAATGCCATAACAGGGAGGAGGATTTTGTATGTACAGGGAGAAAGGCTGATGCAGAGAAAGGAGTTGAAGTCACTGACTGATACAACCCTTGAGCTTGTTTACCAATCAAGCATGTCTTCTTCAACACATGGTCCTGCAAATAACAGAAATCAGCAGTAAACTGAATAGTGTTATTGGTATTTTGAAGAAGGGAAGATATGGACAGAAGATTGAAGGTGAACTGGGGAGCAAATAGAACATTGGTTAAGAAAATATTTGGAGTGAGTTGAACAGAACCAGTATGTGTAATGGGAGTAGTTTTCCCATTTGGCAGTTTAATGCTGGATGAAACTTCTGTGGGTTCAAGAAGATGATGAAAGAAAGGGGTAATATGGTGGGTCGCACCTAAATCAATTATCCAAGTCCTATCAGAACCAACAACAGAACAACACTGAATGGTACCTGAATAGCTGTATTGACAAGCACGTCTGAGTTAGCTGTATTGTTTTTGGTGTCCATCATTTTGAATAAATCTTGCATTTGTTCATCAGTAAATTGAAACACTTTGGAGCTTTGTGTTTCTGATGCTGAAGTTGAGGAGATTTTCTCTATATTGTCAACTGCTGCATTGACATGAACTTGAGCAAATTTCTTCCTATTAGCCCGTTGTTGAGGAGTTGGAGCCTTATAGAACTTATGTCCTTCTGGATACCCAATCAATTTGTAGCATTGAAATTTTGTATGTCCCACCTTCTTACAGTAAGCACATTCAACAGTCCCACTTTTCTGCATATCTCCAGTGGACTTTGGAAGTTTAAAGTTTCCAGCAGGTATTTAAGCAGGTTTGGAATAAAGAGCTGTAGCTTCTGTGCTAATTTGTGCAGACAAATTTCTTTGACTTTCTTCATGAATAACAAGAGCATACACCTCTTCCAGATTGGGTAATGGTTTCATCATGAGAATATTGCTCCTGATAGCCAAGTACTGAGGATGTAGTCCCATAAGAAATAGCATGATTGCATCTTCTTCTTCTTCTTTCAAATCTTCAACATGTTTCTTGCATTTTGCTCCACAGTCACACTTGCTGGTACCAGACATGTTTTTGAGTGCATCTCTTACTTCTTTTTGTTTAGCAAAGTACTCAGAAACATTCATGACTCCTTGCTTTGAGTAATACAGATCATTCTTGAGTTGGAACTTCCTTGTAGCATTCTTTTCAGTAAACCTTGTAATCAAAGTCTCCCATAGTTTCTTTGGTTCACTGATATACAGGACTGTTTTAGAAATTTCTTCAGACAAGGAGTTGTGAATCCATGCTGCAACTGTTTCCTTGCAACAATTGTAATCATACCACAGCACAGATCCTATATCTGGAGGTTCTATAGTTCCAAGAACAAAGCCAAGTTTATTCCGAGTAGACAAGGCTACTGTAATTCCTCTCTTCCACTGGTAAAAATTGTTGATGCCGGTGAGAGTGGTTGAGGTAATCTTGGTTCCAGAATGTTCACAAGGTTTTATAAAGAAAGGATGACGACTATGGATTTCGGAACCGAACAGATTCGTTTCCAAAGCCCTAGTATTAGGAACTGCCTCAACAGATTCCTCTTCTTGCACAGTTTGCACATTTTCGGACAGATCCACCATTTTGTAACAAGATCAATCAAACAAACTTCTCAGAAAGTTTAGGTTACCGAAGCAACAGATCAGTTTACGAACTTCAACAAGATTTTGCAAGATTTATTCAAGAAAATGGACTGAAATTCATCCTCAATTTCAAGAATTCAGCCAGAAAGTATGAGAAGAAGAGCTTTGATTTATCGATTACCTTTGCTCTGATACCATGACGAAATCGTAAATAAAGCTCCTCTCTCTTGTATTGATGAACACCAGATAATAAATACAGGAGGAGGAGCTGAGATATTTATAGCTCAGCCCGACGCAGAACCGAAGAAAAAGAAGGAAAGAAGGGAAACGTTTCAGAGCAAAGCGACGCCGTTTTCAATAAGGCGCGCTTTGCTTCAGTTTACAAACCGACAACGTTTCATCTTAAGCGGGAAATTCAATTTACACGACGCAGCCGTTTGGAGCTTTGGAGCTCGCCCTGCCTTTCTTCTGTTGAGCCTCCTCTGCCTCCTCCAGGCCATCCGACATCGGTTGAGAAATAGCTGTCCATTTATTATTAATTAATAGTTTAGGATGTCATTTGTGTTCAATATGGCTGAATCACTAATGAGATTTCAGAGGCCAGCTTTTTCTGCTGTTTTGAACACGTATCTGAAAACATAGCAAACTTAATAGATAATAATACCCACGTTTAGACTGGGTTTGGAATTCTGTCTCTGTTGCATTACTTCTATCACTATCAAGGAGACGCGTTGCAAGAATGTTTTTTTGTTTTTTTTAATAATGTTTGGGAATATGGTTGGCGACTTTGCTCAAGTTCAAGGTTTATGGGTTCCTGATATTGTTTGAGATTGTTTATTAGTGGATGGCCCGTGAATCTTTTTAGAATGGGAATGACTATGAACTGATATATCTCAAGGATCTAGTTTCCACGAACTAGAAAATAACATATTGTGAGTAGATGATAGAAAAGGATAATAAGAGGAAAATTGTCAGGGATAGAGAGGAAAAGTCGTAATAGAAATAGAGAGGGGACGGGGTGCGGGGAGTCTGAATTTTGTTACAGATGCAATGCAGGTAAAGAGAGATAGCAGGATTTTGTTATGAAAATTGATGATTTATTTCATTGCATTTGCTGTCCGTATATGGACAGTATAAGGCCCCACTCTTAATTCTTTTAGACAAATCTACTTATGTCATAAATATATATTTAATGGAATAATTGTACTCCTACTAACCCTTATGTGAACATAAGGTTCTTTTGGCTTTAGTGATAATCAAACTTCTTTGATTATTTATCTGAAATGAAGATTTCATCTACGAGGTGCTCGTTTCAGTCAAGATTATTGAAATTTGCTTAATCTCCTAGTTTAATAAGATGATGTAAAAGTTTGAGGTTGTATCATACACATCCTCTTACAAATTGTCCTTAAAGAAAAAGTTTTCTTTACATCCATTTATTATATTTTAAAAATATAACTATGATGACTATGACAATCCAAATGAATTTAAATACTGATATAAGTTTCACTGAATTCAATGATATGAACTCAACTAAAACACATCATCGCATCGTAAATGTTGGAACATTTCCAATTATGTTGGCTATTTGAATATCCACATACTTCCAAGAATTATTACATCTGTGGAAGAGTCAAACAAAGTCAATACTTTATTTTGGTCCACATACATTTCATCTCGGATTTCATGAAAAAAGGTCATTCCTCGGAGTTAGGGTCCATCACCGCTTCCATGTGATTCATAGGTCCATTGTTTTCTATTCATAACAGATGACTTGAATTGTTTAATTAAACATATCATATATGTTTACGACTCATTCTTTTGGACCTATGAGGTGCTGCCACAAGAATAGTCATAACTCTTTGTGCACTATTTACTTTGGCTCTCGAAGTCTTTCGAGTTATAATACACTCTCACTAATTTTTTTGGAATTCAAACTTTCACAAAAACTTATTTGTGAATGACAAACATTTTGTTCTCGCTAGAAGTGTAAAAAATCATTTGAATCTTCTTGGATTTCTCACAAAAAAACATTTATCAATCTTGGGATTATGTTTGTGAATATTTCCCAAGAATCTCTAGATCTTGAATGAAGATAATCTTAGAACATTTCTAATATATGTCCTTTTATCAATAACTAATGGATTCCTAATAGCACAATATTTTTCAATGTATGCCCCACGAATTCGGTTGAAGATCAGCATGATTCATTATTAAACCAATTATGTTCAACATAATTCGTTCGATCCTTTTAGACACGCCCTCAGACTATGTCAAAAGTGTGGTGTTCTGGAAGGAGTAAGTTATGAAATCATTCCACACTCTTTTGATGATCATTAGAATTCTAGACTCAAATATTTTACTCATCGATTAAATCGAAGAGACTCAATCTTGTTGTCTAGTTGGTGTTATACATCCCCTTTTTGTAATTCTTTGAACCATTCAAAGAAATCCGGTACATTTCATATCATGTACATAACTATTTTAATGCATTTATCAGCAAATGCATGGGAGTATATAAACCATATATGACTTTCATAAATCTCATGCAACAACATGTATGGATTTTATACGTTGCTTAGTCTCTCACCGGTTTAAGTGAGAGGAGTAACAATCATTTTGTCCCTACAAACAATGTTTGTGTCTATTAAATGCTTTAATTTCAAAAAATATCAAAATTCAGTTAATATGGAATCTTGCACACCTGCACATTATTTAATACAAAATAGATGTCATAAATAGGGAGAAAACTCAAAAAGGACCTGAACTACCACCTCTTACCCAATTGCAATCAGAACCACCATGATTTTCAAAAAGGGTGCGACGGAAAAAAATTTAGACTGATTTTTTAAAATAAAATTCATCATTACATTCTAAATTAATAATATTATAAGACTTAAATTTGGGTGTGAAAATTACATCATTTGGTTATCAAAAAAGTCATTATCTTTACGTGCATAAAACAATACAATTTATTTTGATAACCAAACGACGTAATTTTCGCACAGAAATCTAAGTCATATAATAATATTAGTTTAGGAATGTAATGATGAATTTTATTTTTAAAAATCAATCCATTTTTTTTCATCGCACTTTTTTTGAAAATTGTGGTAGTACTGACCGCAATTAGGTAAGTGGTGGTAGTTTAGGGCCCCTTTTGGATTTTATCTCCATGAAATATTTTGGAATTCATTACTGAAATCCAGATTATATAGTTTTGGAACTTAATTATCCTATTATGAAATAAGACGCCACCTCATTAATTTTCATCAAGATATATGAGTAATAATTATTCATAATATCAAATTGAAAAATCTATCATGTTCTTAAAAAACCATAAATCAAATTCATATTTTCCTAAGTACATGGCATCAATTTATTAAGTTCAAAAACTGATTCCGAAAAGTAAAATTGTTGCTATACATCTAGCAACTATAGCAACTCTCATTCCAATGCTCTAGGTGTAGGACCATACCACAACTCCATATTTTCTCTCAATTCCTACACATGCATTAAATTGTGAGAACTCAATTTGGTATTATATACCGAGGAAGTGGATGAGTAGTAACACTTACAATCTGAAAACGAATTTCTGAAGCAGAAGTCTTACGTCACGTCTCCATTTTCTGATTTTCCAGATATCTTATGCAATTCCTCTTCCAATGCTCTGCCACTTTGCAATAATGGCATACATTCTCATTAAAAGGACCAGGTCGACGATTGGCCTGGGTTTAGATTTTGCCTTGATTATAAATCACGACATTTCCTTTACCCATCCTTTTGTGACCGGGTGTCTCAGATCCAATTAAGGATTGTGGCTAAGACCGTCTTGATATCTTGTTAAGCTAACCAAACCAAACATTGGAACAACCTTTGTTCACCTTGTCTCACTAAGATTAATGGGAATACACGACTTTAGCACGTCCCATTTTCTAGCGATCGAAGTCTTGACAAGTGTTGATATTTTAAAAAGGCGTTTTCACGCTTAATATTATAGAGGGTCTTCATTTATTTATCGTGGCTACGTTATGCATGCATTCACAATCACAAGTATATTAACACGTAGAAACATAAATATGTGAATAGTATGGCCCCTAATTTTAAAGAGAATAAACTACAGTCTTGTAACTTTAGGATCGCCATTCATCCTTGCATGTCGGATCTCCATCCGTCGCTTGAAATCCTTCAAACTAACCTACTGCCTATAGTAAGATTTTGCTAAAATACAAACGACACGCAGGTCGCAATTAAATAAACTAATGTCATACTATTCACCATGCAATTTAACAAATAATATCAACATATTATAAAAATTACACCAATAATTTTACGCATAAAATTATAAACATTATATCTCGAGAATTGTGTAGCATGATTCTTCCCAAGAGCCAATACGAAAATTGATATGTATTAGTTTTGATGATAATTAATTTAATGTGAGTTAATTTTACATTTTGATTAAAATTGGATGTTTGGTTTATTTGTTCAATAATTAAATAATAAAACAAATTAGACCAATTATTATAAATTATTTAAAAATTAAATCAAATAATTAAATTAATAAAAAATTGAAACTCAATTAAATCAATTGAATTTCTAGTTTAGCAATTAAACCAGAAATTTAAACAACATCAAGTGAACCGAACTGAATTTAAATTGATTGTTGGTTTAACAAAAATCACAAATTGAACTGGGCTGATTTTGAACTGGTTTAACATTTAAACCTAAAAATCAGACCAATTGAATTGAACCATATTCAATTTCTGAGTCAGGAGGACGAACCATAAATCAAATTGGTTCAGTTATTAATCTAGACTAATTTGGTTCAGTCTGGTTCAACAGTTGAACCGGACCTGTCTCCTTCTTCTCCGATCGACGCCGGGATTCCTCTCGCCCTCCCCGGAATCCACCATGAAATCCACAAGAAAAATAATTCTAACAAATACAAAATATACAAATCATTTTCGCAAATTGCTCTAATACCACTGTTGGGAATCACTCATACAAATGTCAATATGAATTTTCAAACCACACGGCATAAGTTCGGATTGGGAACGCAATAAAACTAATTTCATAACTTTAGCAGTAATCCGAATTACGAGATATAGATCTGAATCCGGATTACTTATTTCTTAATTTGATCATTCTTAATCCAATCTGTGATATAGATACGGATCTGAATTGAGAAATTTCCAAAAGAAAATGAATACAGAAAGAGAATAAAATTAATACCATATTATCTTGTTTCGTTGTCTCGTTTTCTTTGTACGACAGGTAATACATCTCTAACCGTATTTACACACAAGTGTGGAATACCGCGTCTGACTGAAGTATGCTCCCTTGTAAAACATTAACCCTACTGTGTGTTTTCCGTTACCGTATAACGGAACTTGTGACGTCATGTAAAGTAGAAATCCTATACTTCTATTTATAGTGAGATCTGGGCTTATAGGCTTCGCCCCGCGGGCTAAGCCCATCAGTTGGGTTATCGGTCTGCGACCGTGAGTCAGACCCAATGAGTATTATTCATGGGTCGTACTCATGGTTTTAATCCGTCTGGTTTATCCAATTAAGACGCGAATTGAACCAGATCATATCCGGATCGAATCTTTTTCGGTTTCTACTGAACTTATATCCCACACTTGATTATGTGCAACTCTTTTAAGGGCATCTCCATCGAAGGTTTATGAAAGAGGTTTATGTCAGACGATGAATCTTACCTGGCATGAAGCTTCAATGTGGACGCCGGTTTATTCTCTTCTGACATAATACTGCTTCATCTGTATGGAGCGCTTCATGAAACAAATACGGCGTTTTCACGTTCAAAACGCCGTCTATGTTATTTTGCATACTTTATACGGCGTTTTAAAGTTGTAAACGTCGTTTATCTATTTAGGGTTTTTTAAATTAAATGGGCCGGCTTATACGGCATTTTCAGATTTTAAACGCCGTATTAAGTTAAATTTAAATATTTAAATACTTTATAGCAGTTGTAATTTACGTTAGAAAATAATTGTTTGAAATTCAACGTTCCAAAAAATTACCGTTACAATAAATTAATTAAAATAAAAAATTCATAAAATTTATTTTTCTTCTCTAAACAAATAATTAAAATAATATAAATAAATAATAACAACATAATGAAATATTTATTATATTGGTAATTAGTTTGGTATGAGAATGTATAAAAAAATAATATGACATGTGGGCCCATGTGCCGAGATTTGTGAAAGGTTTATTCGATGTGAGTGAGAGGTTTATGAAAAGAAGGTTTATGAAGTTTGTGATGTGGCATGACACAAATCCCACATGGCATGACACAAACCTACTTTTGAGGTTTATTCAATGGGGATGCCCTAAGTTTATTCTTATTCAGTCATGAGCTAGAGTCCATTAATCATAAGTGATTTCTAGTAAGACGTTATGATTCCTAATTAAGATAAAATTGATTCGAGACAATCAAATCTTAATTAGTATGAATCAAATTTAACTTATTTAATGGACAGATATCAACACTATTCCAATATTCTTCCGGACTCATATAAAGTATAAACTCGACCAAAGTCGCATGGCAACAACATCTGTCCTTACATATCCGTCACCCTTACCATACTTTCAACAATGTCTGGTAAACTCAACTTTGACCAGACTTCATCTTCCACGATAGGGGCTCCTCTGCATGAACTCCTGAGTCTTTAAACGCACGAAATTCATATTCACATTCTTTTTTCATATATATAAAATGACCAAGACATCGATTCAAACCAAGATTTTCTCAATAAAGCCAAAATCATCATAACTCATAATCTGCCAACCGACATTTTCCTACGTGATTGAGTCCAACCACATGTTCAAGCACCTCAATCCAATCGTATCTTACATTTCACTGACAAGCAGAAATTTTAAAATTTGCATTTCTATCAAGAATATAATAACAAAAAGCAAGCTGTAGAATCGATGGCTACACCATAGGATCAAATAAATTCAACAACAACCGTCAAAGTGGGAAACAAATGTTTGGAGGGCTAGCTTCTTACTCCCTCCGTCTTTATATACGTATGGTTTAAGGTTAAATAGAGTAGATTAAAGTAATATTTAATATTAGCGATTGAACAAATTTAATATACATTTTTAAAATTTTGTGTAAAAGATAGAATTGATGAATTGTTACTGGTGTAGAATTACTTTTATACTGACTATGATAATGAAATCATTACTGTTTGACTTTTTAAGATAACTATAGATACTCAATACGCATTGAAAAATGTCATGTGACAAGTAAAAGTGAATAAATTTTTTTTATTAAATATCATGTAAAAGAGAACAGAGAGAGTATTCGGGAATCCCAGCTTCGTTGGAAAATTGAGGGAGCAGCTGTGATAATCTAATAAATAGACCTAAATAAAAATTCGGAAGCAGTGCCGAGGGTAGGTTTGAAGCAGTGTTCTAAAAATTCTCGTTCCGGACCGATTAATCGCTAGGTGGTGTTGAAACGTTCCGCCTAGCCGTCTAGCCGATTAATTGTTCAAGACTTAATTTTTATGAATATAATAATTTTTAAACATATATATTTATAATTAATTATTAAATGTATAATTAATATATTTAACTCTGATTAATTGTCTGATTAATCGTTCTGACTATTCCCCCGTCTAACCAATTAATCGATAGGCGTTGTGTTCACCGTCTAGCACTTTTTAGAACACTTGTTTGAAGGAGAAGGCATGTGATTGATGAGGAGTAGGATTGTGAGTGTCATAGTTAAATAAATAGATACAAAGATTTTGATTAATTTTGATAGGATTGGAAAATTAAAAAGATAAAAATAATTAAATTAAATTTAAATAGTATAGAATTAAGTGGATAAATAAATTAAGTAGATTGTTAAGTGGAGTTTTAGCTCCAGAATACAATAGAGAGGGAAAAATTCGAAACAAAAATTATGAAAGCTCCGCTCCACCTCTATCTCAATATTCGAAACAAAAGATTTTCAATAGAGTGATTTTTGAGTGGACATCATCAATAAAAATACGTCACGTGACGCATTGAAAAATAAAAAAAATCAAACAATGGCAAATCAACACGTGTCATTTTGATTTTTCACACGTGACGAATTTTTATTGGTGATATCTACCGCCACGTGTTAAACACGATCAATCCACCTAAAAATTTCTCTTTTATTCACTTCTAGTTTTTGTTCACGTGATTGTAAGATTACTATTTCGGACCACGCCAATTACATCGTTTCGTCCGTCTCTGTATCCATATCATATCACATGACCACCGGTCTGCCCGTCTTTTGTATATTCTGAATAAAGAAGCATGCTTAAAACGTGAATCTATTTTTTTTATTTAATATTTATGCGCTGACTCTTCAAAATTGGGTTGGGTGAATAATGTGATGGTTTCAAGAATTTTAATTTAGGGTGTAAAAAATAAATATGTAATTCCATCTATTACACGGTTCCGCAGTAGCCCCAGCCGGCGATAAATAGATGATAGATATTTAGATCAAGTTAAATTTCTTTTGACCGAGGTGGGTGATTTGATCTTTGAACGTTATTTTTTTCCCTATTTTGATGTAGTATGGACTGAATTTAATTATATTGAGATGTTTTGGGTTGAGTTTTGATTATAAAAATTAAAAGTTCAATTGGATTTGGGGATACAAAATTAAAATTGAGCCTAAATTAAGAAAATAAAAATTATATATTTTTTATTTTTATATAGATAAAAATATTTTAAATTGGATTTGGGGCGCAGTCCCCGTTGGATCGGCCACTACTAGACGGTGGGTTCATACCTATCGAGACCCCACATTTGCGAATTTTTGATATATTTATTTGGATTTTTGGATTCATTAGAGTCTTAGTATTTGGGTCTTGCATCCATTATAGTCCACCCATTTTAATTTTCTTCTATAATAAATCATCTATGAGAAATTGAGAATGAGTCTATTTGAATTTGAAAGAAATTAAACTTTTAAATAAAAATAAAAATTATTTTAAAAATAAAATAAATAAAATATTTTAAAAAATAGTAAAAAAATAAAAAATTAATAAAAAATTTTTACATAATATATATTTTCATAAATTAATTTTTATTTATTTATTTTATTTGATAATTGAGTAATAATAGAACGAATTTAAACCTAATGAGTTGATGTAATGTATTGGATTTATAGACTTATTGGGCGTGCAGATCCAAATGACATGTATCTGGATTGTGGACCTCCGACACCCGTACCCCCCAACAGCGTCCTCATAAGCAACGCAGAACCTCATTTTGGAACCTAAACCCGCACGTTATTCAGCAAAGGTGGAAGAGTCAATTTGATCATGTGACCAAATAAACTTGCTCATTTAGCAGCCACACACAACTATTTCCCTCATGGAGACAGCTAGCTGCTTGAACCTGAGTCTTCATTTTATATACCCGCTTTCCAACTCTCTGCTCATTCATCTATCTATCTATATTCTTAGCTAGCTTTTGTGGGTTGCTGCCGATCCCAGCTTGAAAAGAGAAGAAAAAACAAGAAGAAAAGGAAAGTATGGTTGGCAGTCTGACGATCACGACTGGTCTAGCTGTTCTGCTGCCACCAAATAACAAGCTCAAGCAGCAGCCTTCATTACTGTCCACACATGACAGCTACTCCCGATGCATCTTCCATAGGAAGCGCCCATCCAACGTAACAGTAAGCATCTGGACTGGGTTTCGACTTGCTGTATTTAAGAGAGACGTACGTCGTCGTTTTGCGGTGGACATGATATATTATATGTTGTTTTAGGTTGTTTCAAGGCTGTTTGGGCCCTCTATATTTGAAGCATCTAAACTTAAAGTTATGTTTTTGGGGGTTGATGAGAAGAAGCATCCGGCCTCCATCCCAAGAACTTACACCCTCACACACAGCGACATAACGTCTCACCTCACTTTGGCTATTTCCCAAACAATTAACAGTTCCCAGGTACACCCTCACCCCATGCAGTCATGATTTTTATTCAGAATATCATACAGCTGTCAATTTAAAAACCATCAATACAGATGTCAGAACGGAGAGAGTATTGTTCGGTAAAAATTGATTCACCGAACTGAAATAGCTTAACCGAATTATTCGATGAATCGGTTAATTCTGTCAAAAATCGAGAAAAATTTGGTTAATTCGGTTCGGTTAATGAAAGAGAAATTTTGAAGTTCGGTTAACCGAATTAACCAAAATAATAATTTTATTACTTAAAAAATACTTTTTATATGTAAATATATTGATTTTATTTAATATATTTATTTTATTCGGTTAGTTGAATGTTTAACCGATAACCGAATCAATCAAATTATCAATTAATCATATAAATCGGTTCGATTATCGATCGAGACTTTTAAAATTCGGTTAATTTGGTTCAGTTAACCGAACAACAAATCAGTTCGATTAACCGATTGATGCTCTCCTCCCCAAAATAGTGCAAGAATAATACAAATAAAAACTAAACTATTATATCATGAAGTCAAATTACTTGAGAGCACTTGCACATTTTTATTTGTTATACGTGGCAGTTACAAGGGTGGTACAACAAGTTGCAAAGGGATGAAGTGGTAGCGGAGTGGAAGAAAGTGAAAGGAGAAATGTGTTTACATGTCCACTGTCACGTAAGCGGTGGTACTCATCTGCTTCATCACTTGTGTGCCAACCTCAGATACTTCATCTTCTCCAAAGAACTTCCACTGGTAAAATTTTCAGTCCCTCATTACCTAGCTAGGCACCATATATATATATATATATGAAACTTGAACATGGGAATGAATGCAGGTTCTAAAAGCATTCGTGCATGGAGATGGCAACTTGCTGAGTAGGTATCCAGAATTGAAAGAAGCATCAGTTTGGGTTTACTTTCACTCGAGCTCTCCTGAGTTGAACAAGGTTGAGTGTTGGGGTCCTCTCAAGGACGCAGCGGCCCCTTGCGCCAGCACCAATAATGAATATCATCACAACATGACAAGAGCTGCCGACGACGGAATTCCAGACCAACCCTGTCAGGTCGACTGCTCATGTTGCTTCCCTTCCTTGAGCTCTTCGCCACAAGATGCATACCATAGATATAAAAATCAAACCGATGCCGATTGAACCGTCCGAATTGACCGGTTTGGCCGCCGACTGAATTCGAAATAAGGAATTTTTGAAATAAATTATATATAATCAATACACTATTAAAACATAAGATCTGATAGCTCAGTTAGAAGATATGCCGCTTTTGAACTCATTAAGATTGAGTAGAACTCCAAAATTAGTTTGGATAAAGAAATATTAATGATAATTTAATAAATCAATTTTTGGTTCAATCGGTCCAGTTTCTACCGATTATGTACTGAATAAGCCGGTTCGTCCGATTATTTCCGGTTCTGCATGCAACTCGATACGATACGAGTACGTGATTCGGACCGATACCTGATCCCGTTCACGGTCCAACCAGTTGAACTGATCGGTCCGGTCCGATTTTAATAACTATATGCTTATCGTAAATAATTCTTTATTAAAAATATAGGGATAAAACCCAAAAGGGGCCCTGAACTACCACCGCTTACCCAATTGCGGTCAGAACTACCACGATTTTCAAAAAGGGTGCGATGAAAAAAAAATTAAACTGATTTTCTAAAATAAAATTTATCATTACATTCCTAACCTAATATTACTATAAGACTTAAATTTGTGTGCGAAGATTACGTCATTTGGTTATCAAAAGACGTCGTTTTCTTTATGTGCGCAAAATGGTATAATTTATTTTGATAACCAAACGATGTAATTTTTGCACACAAATCTAAGTCTTGTAATAATATTAGGTTAGGAATGTAATGGTAAATTTTATTTTAGAAAATCAGTTTAATTTTTTTTTCATCGCACCATTTTTGAAAATCGTGGTAGTTCTGACCGCAATTGGGTAAGCGGTGATAGTTCAGGGCCCCTTTTGGGTTTTTCCCCAAAAATATATTATAATGGATGATGATCTAGTAATGGAAAGTCAATATACAACGAACAAATACAGGAGTGGTTTTAGCATAAATAATGATGGTTTTGACCAAAACCGGGTGGTTTTCATTTAATTAATTTTATTATTAATTTATTATTGCACTTGTAATATTATGACTGGTTTGTAACACCCTTATAGCAAGTTGCTTAAATGATTGAGATCATATTCTTATTATAATTTATGTGTATTTACTTATTAAATTAATTTAATTATGAAAATCTTTTAAACTAATTATAAATTTTTTAAATTATCAAACGATAACGTTTTTATCTAATATATTTTTATCAATTATATTTTTGTATAACATTTCATTTCTAATTTAATCAAGCCTCCTTTTTCGAATAATATGTTTTGATTTCTATTGAACTTTAACATTAAATCAAGTATAGTTATCAGAGTCCAGAAGCCGAACTGCCCAGGATCCCGATTTCCAGTTGAATCGGTAGTTCGGATCAATTTGACCATCGGTCCAATTAGATATCAATTTTGCAAAATATGAATATTAATTTTGATATTGTATTTAATAATAAGTTCATAAAATTGTTTTGTGGAGTTGATCTTGCCTAATAGTCATTCCATTTTGAGTTCGAATTCATGTGTTTTTATACTTGTAATTAATTTTTCATAATTACTTATTAATTAATTAATATGCTTTTAACAATTAATTTATTGCTTGATTATTATTGTGAAGCGGTTCATAGTAAAATCGGCCAATTTTAGTGATTTTTTTCTGAACCAACAGATTCGGTTCGACTTAATCGGTTTGATGTGTAAGACGGTAAATACATGTAAATCAGATAGAATTGGAACCGATTTCTCAGTCCAACCGATTGAACCTATCTTTTAAATCCAATTTTAATAACTATGAAATCTAAATTTTTTTTTATCTTCCATCACTAGCCATTACCTCAAAACCCAAATTCGCTAATTTAGACTTGAGGATGTCCAGAAGCAAAGCTAAATAGTGTTGTTCAAACATCGACTCGAATCTCTACTTGCTGTCGTATATCAATTCATCGTCTAAGCAACGGAAATTGATATCCGGTCCCAGCGAGTGTATCGAAGGAAGCACAAGGGTTTCTGACGATGCAGATCGGGAGAATGGCGATCGAGTAAGAACAAGGGTTTCTGGTTAAGAGGATGGGGATGGTGATGGAAATCAGAAGGAAGAAGGATTTCTGGTGATAGGGGATGGAGTTGGGAGGAAGAAGAAGCGTTTTTTATTTTATCTGGCTTGGCTCGGCTTCGGTTCGATGGGTTAATTTGGACGGCCAATTTTTGGTTTAATAAAATTATTCATAAAATTAAATAATAAAATTTAAGTAAAAACGACAGCTTAAATCATTTAAGTGGTTTGTGAGGAGTATTAAAATTGTTATTGAGTAACTATACTGTACAAAATTAAAAATGAAAATAATTAGTACTCAAATATATAAAAGAGTAAAGATAATTATTAAAGGATGAAGATGTCATATAAATTATTAGAGGATAGTTTGTACTTTGTAGTTGTACTGAATATTTTTCGAAATGAACTAAAAATTAGAAAATAACACTTTTTTTTTTTTGAACTGTCACACTCGTACCCACTTTTTTTTTTATTCTACTCCATACGTCATAATCAACCTCCAAAAATAACCCCCTCACTTTATGGATCTTGTTTCCCCAACTTTCACCCCCACATCACTCTATTAGTCAACAAAATTTGATATAGAGGTGCAAAATAAAAAATAACTAAATCAAAACTGCGCAGTTTTGATTTGTAATTGCCAATCATCAATAGATGCATGTATAAGTAAAATTAATTAATATTATTCAAATCAAAATTACATTGTTTTCCTTATAAACCACTCTCATTTGCAACAAAACTACATTATTTTATTTATCTGTATACTTGCTTAGCATTATATAATCTAAATCCTAACCCAAAATCTTTACTCACGAGTCACTTCTATCTCACACAAGCCCATGTATTTTGTTTTGATATGTACTATTATTTATCAAAAGACTTTTAGATAAAATACAAATTTGGGTACATACAATAGTCATTATAAAACTTACAGTTATTACCATATAATTTTAAAAATCTTAATTTTTTTTGTTGCTATGGGTCTTTGTGTAAATATTACATTTGTAATCAAAGCCACAATTATCATTTATGAATAAAAATCTAATTCTTCAATAAAACTACAAAGTTTTAGCACTTTTCATGTATTTTCTATAGTGATTAAAACCAATCAAATTTTTTATTATTTACATAATCAATTATCAGATTTAAATCACATATTCTTCCCAAAAATTCGATGATGTTTTTTTGTAGATTTTATTAGCTTCATTGAGAGGTGGTCTCCTATTATAATTAGCATTCAGTAAATCAATTTTTTGTGTTTTTATCCAAATCATAACGTACTGGGACTATGAGATTTTAATATGTCATGCTTGGGCTGGATGAGAACGTATAACATACGACTCAAGAGAATGCAATTGTTGAAATTCTAAAATGTTATCATGCGTGACCACGATGTTCTCAAAGCAAGATTTGTTATACTTAAATGAACGTCACAACTTGCACGATGAAGCTGAAAATAAATTGTCTGACAATTACATTGTTGCAAACATGTACATTGTACTCAAGCTAAATAATATATGTGTGAAAATAAATTTAAATTATAATAATATTTTAATAGTTATGAAAAATGATAAAATTACAATATCATTTTAAAAAATAATAAATAAATAAAAATAAATCATTCAGCAATAAAAAAAATTATAGATTGACTCAAAATTTGTTATTTACATTCCCATACCACAAACAAGTCTCTTATAGACCTCAAAACTACATTTACATGTTGTGCGACGGGTGATGATTTTTAGGGAGCTGGAACTACATGTGAAGTGCGTCCTGCTGCAGATCCAGACCAATGATGGCACATTTTGACGGTTCTAACACGAGGGTTTAGCTTGAAGTGTTCAAAGACCCAAGGCTTAGGCGGTTCAAATCAAAGTGATGCTTGTGATCTTCTTTGGATCTGCTCTAACATGTGGCTGCTGGGTCTATTTAAAATTTTGGGCGATGGACATTCTGGGGATGATTCAAGGCTTGCACATGCATCAGTCGTCTGCTACTGCAGATAAACAGCTAGTCTATGAGATAGACGTGGAATGCTTCGTGCGGGAGGCTCGAGAGTGAGCGTCAGAATCCATTTCTTGACTTGTAAAGGATATAACTTTAACGAGGGAGTTATCATGCTAATGAATTTTCTAGAAAGACTATGACATAGGCCACTGGTTAGAACTCTAATTTCTGTCTGCAGAGGAACCCACTAATGTGTTCCATTGAACTTCATTTATGACTACACTGCTCGCCCGGGCGAGCTCGAGGATATGCGCCGCGATGAGGCGGATGCCGCCCAACGTTGCTTGAGAATTTCTAGCTAGCACAAGGTCACCACTAGGAGTTCTGAGTGCAGCAGCTAAAGCCCCATTCGAGCAGGCGACGCTTGCAGTTACGCCTTGATCATATATGGACCAGGCATGTCATCGCGATCTCTTCGTTGTTTTGACGCAAGGTTGAATCCCAATGTTTGCCAGATACTAAACCTCTGAGGGCTTCGGGGTCGCTTTAAGTGAGGAGTATTCCAGGCTTAGCCTAATAAGAGTCGCCCAACGGGGCTTATGCAGGAGTCTGAGTGGCATCTGTCTCGAATAGGGCTGAGCACCTCTCCTTCCAGATCTCACGCGCGCCAACTCTTAAGGCGGTTATGCGCGCCATACCCATATGCGATCTTGGACTCAAATTGAAGAGCCAGTTTTGGATAGATTGCTTTTGATTTTAGGCGCGGTTATGAGAGAGTTGTAAAATGATGCGGCTGTGGTGATTTGATTTGAGTGTGTTTTTACTCTTCTGCGTGTAGAAACGAAGGCTTGGTCGGCGGTAGTCAAATGAAGGTGCATAGGGGCTCGTCCAAAGGCCAACTCGTAAACTATTATATTCACAAATTTAAGTTTTTTGTTTAATTCTTACTATATATTATTTTATAAATTTTGTGAAAATATAGTATCTACTCCATTTACTTTTATAATGTCAAAATCTCATTCTAAAATTTGAAAAAAATTATTAATATATTTTTACTATTTGATATTTTTAAAAATTTCTCAATATATAATATAGTTTTTGTAGTATTGAATTCGACATACAAGTACATAACATAACTTTTACTACAACTTTATTTATGACTATGTACATAATGTTGGGTTTAATCCTGGAACGATTCAATAAGTGAATATTCCTTGGATATTTCTAAAAAAAAATAATCTTCTAGTTTAAGAAGATTTATAATATTTTCTATTGTTAGAGATCATTTTTCTTATTTAGGTAGGTTACTAAATTACTGTTTTGGTAGGATTAGAAATTTTATTTGGCTTAGTATTTGTACATTATAAATAGAGCTGTTTATTCTCAATAATAGCAACAATTTCTTCTCTACCAATTTCTTCTCTTTTTTTGTCTATAAGTAAAGTGTGAATTAGTAAAATTTTACCACACAGTTGAAAAGTTAAAATTGTTTAACGTTGACTGATTCTGACTACTATTAACTATCATCATGAAAGAAACGATTATAAAAAGTCTGCTTCTTCGGAATGTGAATGGAGGTCGACTGAACCATCCATAATAGAGTTGTTTGACCAACAGAGTTGTTCAGTTGCTTTTATATTCTAAAAATGAATACTAGATTGTTTTAGAATAATTATATTTTTGTACTGAATTGATTTATTTCTATTCGATCCAAAATTAAAAAAATAAATTCTAATATTTTTAAATAATTTTAGTTATTATATGTGACATTATTCTATAAATTATTTGAAAAACATATTTGAGTACTTTATAGTAAAATTAAGTACAAGTACTATAATATTTAATTATAACCTTCATATATAAATAAATTATATAAGAGAAAACTTTAGTTTTGAATCTATATGATTTAAATTTATAAAATTATATTATTCATTAATAATATGTATTATTTTTAATATTAATATGATAATTTAAATTTTTATTGAATAGAATAGTAAATTACTAAAATTTATTAATAATATGTATTCGATTTTTTGCTCAATGAAAAGAAAACGAGTTTTACAGTGAAATAGTGTTTGATTGGAAATAGTAGGCAACACGTAACATAACACATCACGTCTATGAGCTCATGCATTAATTCTAATGGCTTGTTTGATGGATGGAAATGAGAGTAAAAAGCATAAGATAAGGCGCCAGAGAGTCAGCAACGATCGACTGGAATAATTAATTACAGCATAGGATTTGCTGGTCTTAGAACTGGGCTTCTCTTGGCGGCTGTGGAGCATATATGGAGTCATTTTGTCCTGCCGGAAAATATGTAAAGTAAGATACTGAAGAAGTGATTGCATGAGATTTGGTTAAAAAAGACTATAGTCTCTGCAAGTAGTTGCGGATCGAATTCACAGACCGGTGGCTGGGGTGTAGAACTGGGTCCATGGAGAGATATTCACGTCGAAGGGCTGCGCTCCACACCCATTATAATGCGAAGCCGCCTGGTTGATATTATTGTTTTCAATCTCAGTGCCACTGCTCGGGCTTAAGCTATGCTCATGGCTGCCCTGCAGGTTGTGGAGTGAAATCAGATTTGATGTCTGATGTTGGGGAGACATTTCAATACTTCTTCGTAGCTCAGACCTGGAAATAAATTAAACACACCAAATAGTGATCATTGAGAAGAGTGTTTATAAATAGATGAAAAAATGAGTATGTATATGTGTAACTAGCTAGTTTCAAATGCTACAGGATGACCTGCTGGCTGGAGGAAGGCAGCCGGAGCCAATAAAATTTAGGATTTGAAGTTGGGGCGTTCTTCGTTGCACTTGCATTCCAAGCGAGTCTAAGCTGTACATATTTGGAGTCCAAGAGACACCATGACCATCATTTACTAGCATAAAGTCCTGCGCAACTTGAACCTGCAGCAGCCAAATCGGCTCATTCACTATGTATATACGATGAAAGACCCAGCTAAAATCAAACATATGTGAAGAGACTTAGTGTGACTGCTTGTACATGATTAGGAGGAGAAGCACCCTGAGAGCTATACTTATCTGCTAGAGTTTGCTGCTTGATCCGTCATCACAACACCGGCATTGGGAAGAGAGAGAAAATTAGTGAACTGAATATGCAATAATTAATGTAGTTTATATGTAGATCTCAACGGAAATTGATCGATCATATATGAACACTTAGACACATTTTTACCTTACGCATGCGAACTCGTTTGAGGGTGTCCTCAAGGATTTTCTCATTGTAATTGACTTCTGCCAACGTAGTTATATCGGATGGGTTTCCTTCAAATATTCTGCAGTCGGGTAAAAAAATTTGGTTGTTCTCAGATTATGCAAAGCTTCCACGGCCGGGAGTCTTTAATATGTATGCAGTGAAAGGTTAATAACACACTTGAGTTTTCTGTGAGTCTCTTCCAGTTGAGACTTGCATTTGGTCATGTGTCGCTGAAGCTCCTATATATTCAAGACAATGTATTTGGAAAGTTGAGAAGGGATATAAATATATGCCAACCTACTTGAGCACAAGAGTCTATCTAAACTCTATAAAGACTAGTTATATACCTTGATATGAGAATCTGTTTGGCCCAGATTACCAAGGGCTTGCTTCATATGCTGCACATAATTAAGGATTACTGAAGTTAGCAGTATTCATCAGAAATCAAATGCCCAATCTTATATATATACTACATGCACAAATTCGCACCTCTACGTCAAGAAGCCTTTATGCGCGTTTCACATGGCGATGGCAAGATAATGAAAAACCACACAATACACAAGATCGAACGTTATTGATGGTTTCGGATAGATACATAATAACAGATATATGCTCGTTCGACATGGATAATTGTGTTGACATAACAAAGTTGAGATCAAATAATTATCAGCACTATAATTTATGTACCTCCCCCGCTCGTGCTCAGGCAAACTTGTGTACCTGTTGAGTATCTGCTCAAAGCTGCTGCATATTTTCAAGACAAAATAATCAGCATGCATGTTTAAGAAGACATAAAACCAGCAGTTAGCAGTAAAATGCACAGACCCGGTCGGTTGTGGTTAGGGGTTTGGGGGTGAGAGATGATTAGAGAGAGTTGGGAGAGGAGGGAAGATTTAATTTGCACCTTTTCTTTCCGGAGAAGAGACTGGGCCTCCCAGAAGGCGAGAACATGATGAGTGCGAGGTCTATATCGCACAGAACAGAAAGCTCGTAAGCCTTCTTGACCAACCCATTTCTTCTCTTAGAGAAAGTCACCTGACGGTTGGTGGTGTTCTCAATCTTCTTGATCTCAAGCTTTACTCTCCCCATTATTATGTCTATACTTGTACTGCCAGTGCTGATCACTCCTGATGCGAACCCCCCCTGCACACTCGCTCTTTTCTACTTAATGCTTGTTCTATTTCTGCTTCTTTGTACTTGTCTGACAACCTGCGAACACAGACACCTGATTTTAAGGAAGGGGTCCATTAATAGGGTTCAATCAAAGAAATGTAACAAACTCATTAATGCTCGCACCCAGCTAGCGAAAGAGAGAGGGAGTTGGTTAGAGAAGAAGTAAATAGTAACAAGGTTGGATGATATGAAGAGCATATGTGCTGGGCATTTGATGCACAGAGCAATAAATGAGAGTCAGAGATGTGAGCTGACTTAGAACACCATGTGTACGCCGAACCAGAAATAGGCTGCCGCTGCGGCTGAGCGCAAGAGAGATGAACAAATATATATACGAGGAGTATTCTATGAGGCTTGTTTTGTCAATGTCCGGCGAAGACTTAAAAGATGATGACGCCATTGCAATGCAACATGCACTTAGAGAGGGTGATAAGAAAGTCCGAACTGGATGATAAAAACATCTGACAAATTATTGGGTGGACACAGTATATCATATGGACAGTAAATTTTACCAATATGAAGATATCACGTGTAACATTTTGAAAATTTAAAATGATACATGATGATTTTTCATTAATTTTTATTTTTTTATTTTTCATACTATGTGACTGATTAAAGTATTACGTAACACCTCACAATCTAGTAAAAGTGTTCACCCAAAAAAATCATCTCATCTACCAGCTAGCATCCCTCCACAAACCTCCATCACTCAAAAAGTTAATACAACAAATAAATAGTCAAATGTTGACTTTTTTGTTTGAGTCAATGTTAATTTTGTTTTTTTCTGTACTTTTATTTCTCGACATCCATTTAAATAATAATAAACTTTTAAAAGAAAGAAAATGATGCAGTGCAGCAGTAACTTTTCGCAATTTATTTTTTTTCTGTGAGGAAAGTTTAAAAAATTATTTTTTTGTCATGTATCTTTCTTTGTCGACTTCTTCCAATTAGATACCAATAAAATTGTAAAAGTAAAAAAAAAACACAGAGCAGCAGTACCTTTTGGCTATTGATATTATTTTTGATAAAAGTAAAAGAAATCTGAACTGTAACCTACTTTCAAACTAAACTGTAAAATAAATAAAGAATGTGCAAAACTCAAAAAGTGAGATGAATTTATTAATAAATAACCATATCATAGTGTTTTAGTTAGTATCTTTGTGACAATTCTACTAATAAATGCTTTTAATCATCCAAAGAAGCATGTTTACAATATGTTTATTGATAAATATCACTTTCTAATTTTAAATTTTTTTTTTGTTTTTTTTATTTTTTTTAACTTTTCCACCAACCGCGGCAGCATTACAATATAAAGAAAATATTTTTTAAATCAGTGAAAGATTAATTTGCGGATTAAATATTTTGGTGAATAAATGGGCATGTACTTCAAACAAATTTTGAAACTAAATTTTTTTAATGGATTTCATTCGTTGATATGAACTATAAAAAAACTTATATAATCGATATTACAAATTGATGCATGTACGTCAAGCATCCCATATTCGTATCAAGGTTATGCAAAATGGTTGTGTGAGATTATTCAAAAGATGGATAATATTCTGTCATTTTATAATACAGAACTTAAAAATAATCTAGTCAAGTTATAGAAGCTAAAGCATATCACAAAATTTGGGAAATTACAAAAGAATTTTTTTTTTAAAGTTCAATAAAATTTTTAAAAAATTTATATTTAATGTTTATCAGTTTTAAATATGATGTTCATTAGTTGTGAGCATATTCATTAATTGAGCATTTTGATATTTCAAAATTCGACATGTATTCATTAGATGAATGATAATATATTCAAAGAATAAAACTCAAAAGAGGTCCTAAACTAACACCACTTATATAATTGCGGCTTGAACTCCCACAATTTTCGAAAAGAGTGCAATTCAAAAAAGAACTGATTTTCTAAAATAAAATTTACCATTACATTCCTAAACTAATATTATCATAAGATTTAGATTTGTGTGCGAAAATTATGTTGTTTGGTTATCAAAATAAATAATATCATTTTGCACACATAAAGAAAATGATATTTTTATACTTAATCATCAATAATTCTTAACAAATTTAATAAGATCAATTATATTTAAGTGTTCAAACAAACTGATCTTAAGCATCATCCAAAATCAGTCCAATTTTTTTCTATTGCACCCGTTTTGGAAATTGTGATAGTTTATACCACAATTGGATAAGCGGTAAACTTATGAGATTTTTTCCTATATTCAAGTGACTAAAAATATGTTGGTTTAATGGCTTCGAATATTGTACGTCTAACCTTCACAACTTAAAACACATTCATCAAATGAATGATTATGTAAAAATGTACTAATTTTTCTACATTCTTATAGCTAGATCTTTATTGGATCTATGATAATATAGAGTGAAAGAATATACATATCTCCGCTAGTTTTTATTGCAAGATATTCAGTAAACTAACTTAAGGTAGTATTTCATCAAATAAATATGATTATTCATCAAAGAGTCAATATATTCACCCGATGAATGATAATATTCATTAGCTTTATTCTTATTAGGAGACACAAACATATTCATCAGTTATATGCGTATATATTCACCATTTATACATGAATATTCACTAATTGTACAAAAAATTAACGAATTATATATACATGTAAGTTTGTTAGTAATAAATATATATTCATCCGTTATACTACATATTAAACAACTGCACATAATATTCACGAGGTGTATTCAGTGGTTTTATAAGGAGCATTTATACTTTTTGTTCATCAATTAGCCATTTGATATTCACTAGATTTTGACTAATATTTACCAAAGTATATAAAATGGTATTTACGAAAGTACTTATTCTTATTCATTTGATGAATAAAAATGTTCATTAGAGAATGATTAATATTTTTTACATACTTCTAACTAGATATTCATTAGAAGTCTACCATGTATTCATCACGTAGGTGAAAATATTCCCATATTAATATTTTTCATTTTTTATAATTAGATATTCATTACATTTATAGTTTTATTCACGAAATGATTGTGATTTTATTATAAAAATAGTGAATGTATTTGTCTAATGAATAATAACATATGAATAAATTTTATTTTAAAAACATTCTTAATTGATTTTTATTTTAATATTTTCAACTTTTATTTAAATACAATTTTTGTAGATTTTTTATTTATTTAAATTTGTTGTAAAGTTATAATGGAAGTGGACTGTATATTGTGGGTTGAATAATGATAAATTTTAATGAATAAAAGCACAGCATTCTTGAGGAGAACATTCATCTAATAAAATACTCTCTGACCAGGGAAAGCTCAGTGTTTGTTTCCATTACAATTACTAAAGATATTTTTTAAAATAATCTTGATTTTTATTTTATTTAAATAGATTAAAGATATAGGCATAGAACATTACAAGTAATACAACTTTTATACTAAGTTTGTTAAACCTATGACTTTGGCTTTGTTTTCAAATTTTAAGTACTATTTTATTTTTTTTAATAAATATATATTTATCTATAAATAACATATATAAATTTCATGATAAATTTATTATGCAAACTCTACAAACACAAAGTGTGTATCCAAATATATTAATAACACAACGAGGGAAAGCTTTTTACAATTTTCAGTCAATTGTCATTTTTACTTTGCACAAAAAGACAGCTTATTATTATACTATTATTACAAACTATTTTTAACTATATAGTTGTAAAATAATACAATGCTTTAATATATTTTAATATATTGATAATGTTATTGTTTTTTGGAATGAAGAATTTTACCTTTTATGCAAATTCATGAATGATATTGAGAGATGATTTGTTTAAGACGTTATTAAAACTTTTGTTTGTGGCAGTATTGTTGTGCATCATTTTTATTAATATTTAATTCATAATAAATACGGTCGTGGAACAACTCATGCATATTTTCATTATGTTTGAAATAATAAGCATCATTTAATAATATATTAAACATGTAATGTAATATCAACATATTCATTATGTTCGAAAAAATGTTTTGGGGATTTTTGCTACTATATATAAAGATGTTCATTATTATATAAAATAATGTTCATTAATAAAAAAATACTTATTTTTACATATTTGTGGTGCACACTACCAGAATTTTTAAATTTTGCTTACCTAAATTTTCGGACCTAGTATGATCCGAAAATGTTGGGTAATATTTCGGATGAGTAGTGGTCTTGTATTGAGGGCAAATGGTTTAGGATATTAAAAAATTCCTAAATCTAAAGGGATGGATCATTTTTGGACTTGTTTTGAACCATATCTGGACGTTTTGGGAAATTTATTTTCAAGCGTGTAGAGGAGTTAATGCAGATGTACGATCAGAGGTTTATTTTGGGTCATTTACGCATAAGATAGCAGGATTCGTTCCATATTTAAATATATGTTTAATTTACATTTAAATTTAAACGTACAATTTAAATTTATCGGACCATTTTTGAATCGATTTCCCATTTTCATAATTTTTTTAATAGATAATTCTACCTTTTTTCAGGGGTTTTTTAAATAAAATTAATATCCGATTGGACACTAGAGGAAATCTCAAAACAGTCCTCCATAACACCGAAAATGAAATGGTCCGAAACCCGAAAACAGCCCTCCACACCACTGGAAATGAAATGGTCCGATATATGTCCTCCAACGTCCCTCTGTTTTTATTTTTATTTATTCTCGTCACCCCATTCCCAAAATACATCTGAAACAGAGCCTGAAAAAAAAAATTGGATTTAATTGTGTGCTATTTTCGGGGTTGATTTTTGTATTAAAAAAATATATTTTTCTGATATCTCTCGGCCTATTTTATGGTAGTTGCATGTGATAATATTGTGGTACATCATGCGGGTAATATACTACGAATATCATATATTGTCTTCATATAGTTTTTTGGATGTGGATGCATGAGCTTTTAAAAAATAATGATTAAGTTTCGGAAATAGACTTTTCAGCATTTCGTATTGACAGTAAAAAGTATATTATCACCATAATATCAAATGCACAACTAAAAATACATGAAAATAATAATTATTTAGTTGCCATACATCATCAAAATTTACATTTGAAAATTTGGGTATAAATGATGTAATTGAATCGACATTGGAGTGGTGCTTATCCTTATATATACCACTGAGAAAGAAAGATAGGCGGTGCTAGTCATGAATATTCTCCTCACTGATTGATACAATAAACTTGAACTCATTTCTCATCAAATTATTCATAACATCTGAAATTTCATCGAACATCTGGACCTACAACGAGAATAAAATCATGAGTAAATTTTTTGAATGCTATAAATTGACTTGATTTTGGCAATAGTTTTGCCTCAGACTTATCAGCAATGAATTTCCATCAATTATGTTACTTAATATTCGTAAGAAAATCACTTAAAATCAATTTACACTCACCGAGTCATTTTTGTCACTATATTTAATCGATGTCTACAACATAAAGTTCAATATTATGTATAATGTGTGCTTGTGTGCTGCTTAGTAACTCCAATCCTTTTATTTAGTATAAACATAAATTATCAAGTTACATTTTCAAGAAATGGAATGACTCTTTCACATATATTGCAAATATACCTAACATCTAATTTCAAAATTAAACTTCACTAGCACAAGCAATACAATGCTTGTACCACTATGAGTTATTTTCATCAATAGTGTTGACCTTCATTTTGAAATTACTCCATCATTCTAAAATGTGTTAAATTGAAAAAAAAAATATAATAATATGTTTCTAAAATACTGAAATTTAAAGATATTCACATTACTAAACACAATAAAATCAAATATGATTATTTCAATTAGTGCGCATAATATGATTCACTGAAAACTTTTTTCGACTCTATCACCAAGGGATATAGGACATTGATAATGCAATTCTTGTTGGGGATCGCATACACAAATGTAGGAAGGACTTTCCCAAACCACACAGAATAAGTCCGAATCTGGAATACATGGCAATACTTTAATCAATTTTAATCCGAACTACTAGACACAAATCTGGATCCGGATTGAATTACCCAAAAGAAGGGGCTTAGGGTTACCTCTTTGATGAGCGCGCCAAGTGTCGTGCCTCTATCGGTATCCACACACGGGTGGTACGGTGGATACCGCGCCCTCTGGAGTACTAGCTCCCAGATGACCCTCCTCTCATCCCTTGTCTTCAATCATATTGATGTTTGAAAAACTTACGTCACATTACTCACACTAAACTAAAGTCCTTGCTTCCATTTATAGAGAGAAGCATTCTTATGGATTTTTGTCCGCGAGCCCTACCCAATGGGTAGTACTCATGGGTTTAACCCATTTGGTTCAGTCAATTCAGATGCGAGTTCAACTAGATCATATCCTGAACGAATCTCATTTAGTTTTCTCTCAACACAATATCCGTCGCTCGATTGTGTGCGACCCTATAGATTTATTCTTAATTAGCTATGGACAAAAGCCCATTTATCATAAGCGTCCCACAAAAAGACATTATGATCCATAATTAAGAATAACTAGTTCTCAAAGTAATCAAAATCACAGTCAATGCGAGTCAATTAATTAGATTTTTTAATAATTGATTTTTCAAAATAATGAATAGATAGTGAATATATTTTTTTAGTAATGGATAGTAAATATTTTTTCTGAGTTTCTTTTTTATTATGGTAATGAACATCGGTAGTGAACATGCTTAATGTCGAGATTCCATCTGTTCTGTACATTCCAAAACACATGTTCAATGTCAAAAACTTTACCAAAACCCCATAGTAAATATTATATATTCCCCATAGTAAATATTAGAAATTCTGTAATTTTCAAAATTTGAAAAATATTTACTATTCTAATATGTATAATAATGGTGAACATAGAGATGAATAAAAAATTAAAAAATTATATATATTGCTGAACATAGAGATGAATAAAAAATTAAAAAATTATATATATTGGTGAACATTTATTTACCAAACCTATATGCACTGTCAACCAGTTCTCCACAATGCAAAGAAAAAAAAAATCAATTCAAAAAAAATACCCAAAAATATGTACATTACATTCCATGCCAGTGGTAACATTGGTCAGCCCTAGGTGGTATAGTAGTTCATTTTCTGAGGCAACATAAGGGATAGCATCCAATCAATTATTTTTCTGACTCATCAAATCTCTCCTTGTTTTATGCATGAGCCAGATAGACAAGGGCATCCACCTTCAGCAAAACTAGGGTTTGTGAGGATGGAACAACAAGTGTTATTTGAGAGGGCATAAAAAGTCCAGGGGACAGTCATGAGTTCTGAATGAATGAAATGACATCTCCATTAAAATTACACTTTAGAGGGACATATATGACCTCTGCTTAGCAGTCAGTGCTCAATAGTTCTAACTTAAATTCTCCATGTCCTCCTATTAAATCAATGAAAAATGAAAATGATAAGAGTTCTCCTTAATTACTTAGTTACCTATGATTTCTCGATATGGCTTACCTCAACTTCCCCACACGCTCCCTGTCTAAGCCTTTCAACTCAAGCTTGTCTGCTCTACCATCATAATCAAGGGAGACTTATGTACTGTAAACAGACAAGAAAAATGGTTAGAATCATTTACTTGCAGTATGAGAACTTCATATTGGTCCAATCTCATTACAGTTCCTGAGGTTGAAGAGTACTGGGATCAAGACTAGATATCAAATCTCAAACAGATTTCACAATTAATTGATAAATCAGAAATCCATCATCATAAAGATCTGTGACATACTGATACTAAAAGGCAACCAAATGCCTCAAACTTGTTGAAATAACTGTTAGTCATAACAAATCAGCGAACTTTGTACAAGGATGAAAATAAATATAATTATATAATGAAAGGATTTCACAGGTGTAATCAACCAATGTGCTTAAAAGAAAGGAACACCAAATAGAAAAAGGTAGCAAGAACATAGAAAATTTGTTCAGTACAAAATAGTTTTGAAATTCCAAGTACAGATCAAAAATAATCCATCCAGAATTTTCTAATAAACTCTAAAACAATGTGAAAATTCGAAAACAAATCCAAACACAAAGAACATTAATCCATATAGAAATTAGCTAGCTGATCTCATAAGTTCAAAACAAAAATTCAAACTTTTGAAACAAGAATAGTTGAGCAGGCAGAAGGGGATGCAAGACTCTGAAGTTCAAAACATCCTTCAAAAATCTAGTGATGAGACAGGTGTTGCTTGATTTCCAGGTAAATCCATAGGCTAACCTAATAAAACACCAACCACATACAAAAAGCGAAATCTTATGCAGATGTTGACTTTCAAAATAGACTCTTGCCATGATAAGTCATTGAACTTGACCAGATCTGATCTGATCTAAATCGAGCAGCACTTTGAAATTGCAAATAACATAAATTTTTTTTCCTCCACATTTAACTAAATTCGACCCAATATATCAGAATATATACAATACATGTATAGATGAGTCTTATTGAGAAAAAATTGTGGCACTCTTGTATAGGACTAAAATAAACAACTGATTACAAACAAAATCTTATATAATGAGAGAGAAGGTACTTACATGATTATCCAACAAAATCACATATTTACAAAAAAAAAATTGTCAGACTGATGAGATCTCGATGACCACATACTTGAAACGTAAATTTAATTTTTCAATTTGTCTAATAAAGATCTCAAAATATCAAAATTTGAAGAGATTAGAGCAAATCATGAGAGGAAAAAATCTAAAATAATTGGCTTATAAATCACAATATATAAACACAATCAATTTGTTACTAAATTTAGCAAAATAAATCAAAATAATTACTAGTTGCAAATTACATAATAAATTTGTAAGATAATCAAATAAGTTGTTATCGTATTGGTCAAATAAATTTAGATACTTATTAGTTTTTTTTTTTTTTTAAAGGGGATCGATAGTGGTTCCCCACGGGCCAGCTTACGCGCACCTCCAGTGTATCTAAGCGTAAATGCGGTACCAACAGGGTTTGAACCCAGAACCTTGGGGTTGTTAGACAACACCCAAGACCACTAGGCCAACACCTTGTTGTAAACTGTATTAGTAGATTTTTAATTTAATCGAATAAGTTGTTACAGTATTTGGAAAAATAAATATCATAATTTTAACTGTAAAATATATATTTTTAAGATAATTGAATATAAGTTTTTATAATATTGAACAAAATAAATCTAAATAATTATTAGCTGTAAATTACATAATATATCGAATAAGTTGTTACCGTATTTGGTTTTATAAATCATGATAAATTTGATTTTTTTCCCCAAATATCCTTTTCACTTCATTTAATTTGAATAAAAAATACCCTGTTTTGGTTTTGTTTTTTTTTTTTGAAATGCCCTACTTGTACTAAGCCGTTTGTGCTATCCGCAATTCACATTTAGCTTACCGCTTTCGTCAAAGACGGTTTGACAACTTGGTTAACGGTAGTTGACCTGACAAACCACACTGGCAGAGATCATACATATGAAAACAAATCACGGTCTCTGTCATCGGTTTTCAAAAAACTACACTTAGCAATCTCGGTTTTCTTAGAAATTATTGCTACATCCAGCAACTATAACAACTCTTGTTCCAATGCTCTAGGTGTAGGACCATCCCACAGCTCCATATTTCATCTCGATTCCTACACATTTGTTAAAATGTGAGAACTTGTTGATTCGGTATCATATATCGAGGAAGTGGATGAGTAGTAACGTCTACTTTCTAAAAAATGAATACCTGAAGTGAGTCCTACTTCCCTTCTTCCTTTTTTGATATTCCATGCAGTTCCTCTTACAGAGCCCCACTCACTACCAGAATCAGGCAATTTTGCGGACTAATATTATCGGGCGTCAAATGATCCGAAAATAAGTTTCAGATGCGTGTCGGATAATTGAAGGAACTATCACTGACTAAAAAGGGTTTAAAGATTAAAAAAACCTTGGCGGGGTGTTTTTCGGAACAGTTTCGGATCAGCCCGGATATATTTGGGCTTTATATTTTCTGACTGGTCGTGGGGCGAACGTGGAGGGGAAGACTTTGGGTCTGTTTCGGACTGACTTTAGATAAATATCGGTCATCCATTCGAATTTAATATTGATTAAAAATGTTATCGGATTATTTTTGATTAAATTTTAGTTTATTAATCTTCTATTTATTTTTGAATTATTTTCGGATTATTCTTCTTCGGATTATATTTTTAGTTGATTTCAGATTATTATTTTTTGGATTATATTTTCAATTTATTTCCGGATATATACTGGATGTTGTCATTTTTTTTATTCAGTTGAGATATTTTGGCTTAATTATCGGGTTCTTTGCTGACCATTTTCGCCTATTTTTTTATCTCAGACTTCATGCGGACGAGGTTCGGTTTTTTTTAATTGAGCTGATCCGGCAGGAAACATGTGTGCATATGTTCCGAAAGAAATTCACAAACTGGTCCGAAAATAGTCTTCCAAAAGTCCAAAACAGATAAAACTGAAAAATATCTCCTCGTGGTACTTTATTTTAAAGGTTTTTTAATCTTGTTCCCCTGATCCCGAAATAATTCCAAAAACTGATCCCCAAACTTATTTTTCAAATTTTTTTGAGGTACGTTTTCGGATTTTACCCAAAAAATATTTTTCTGGATGAAGACCAGACGTGTTATGGATAAAATTTGATCCGCAATAAAAAAAAAATTTTTGATGGTGACTACTTTGCAATAATGACATACATCCTCATTAGAAGGACTAGGTAGATAATTGGTCGGAACTTGATTTTCCATTAATTATAAATCACGGCTTTCTCTTTGCTCATATTTTGCAACCTAGTGTCTCAGATCCATTAAAAAATTGTGACTCTTTGTCGTTCTTAATATTCTTATCATCCATCTCAAGCATCTTATGAAAGTCCGCAATAATTTCCTTACCCCGCGTACGTGGTAATCCACTACAAAAGTTTGGGTATTTAAGCTAAGATCGGTAAGGATGATGCTTGTGGCCAAGGCAGAAGGAACGCCACGATCCAGTCTCTTGAGGTTCTTCTCTAAATGCTCAGTCATATTGAGTACATGCGGATCCGCTAGAATACTGATTTCATGTTGACTTGTTATCAGAGATTTAACCAAGACAAATCTCTTATCTTGAGTCGGCTCATGAAAAAGGTTGTTCAGATTCATGATCATCATATAGGCTCTCATGTTCTTAAACGTCTTTCGCAGGTCACATTGAATGGATCCCTCATGAGACGAGCCACGTCCTTTGAATTATCATTATGCTTCTCTTAAGCATTCCTCTCTCCACAAGAGGTATTGGGGGCTGGAACACTTTCGAGCAGCAGAGAGTCGGGAACATATTCTTTACCCTTTACTTTGATAACCGTTCTCAAAATTTGATGTCATTCCCAAAAAACGTTTTTGCTCAAAACATCCATATTCAGGATTCAGCGTAGAGCAATGTTTGATGATGTGAAAATTGACAATTTTTGAAAATTTAATGATTGAAATAATGCAAATATATTTAGTACCAATTCATAAAATTTGCTAACAATTTACAAATTTTCCCACTATAATTCGAAATGGCCCTTTCTAAGTATAGTAAGCCAAGATCCTTGGTTTATTAAATCTTGAGTCCGTTAAGTGTTTCTCTCAAGACTTAACTACATAGGTAAGCAACAACTGCTAATTGCATCATATACAAATTTTGATGATTGGGTGACACCCAATGTCATGATTTTCAAACCCCATGCTTCAAGGCTAAGACCGTCTTAACACATTTTACATCAATTGCTTCAAGGCTCCATTATTTAAATTTTCTATTTCACATCAGAAGTCAGTTAATAATGATGATATCTGGATTAGCGACAAGCGAACTCTTCGGTTGGGTTTCATCTAATGTTCAGTCGAATATTTCTACAGTCAGAATTTTATATTTTTTTTATTTCTTTCATCTTGCTAGTTGTCACTCCGATGGATTTAAGCATGATCCTAATTATTGATTTTGAATAGTTAAATTTTAAATTTTATTTATATTTATTTGGTATTTAAAATTTATGATTTTATTTAATTTTAAATGCCTATGTCTTTAGTCAAACCTGTTTGACGAAAAATAAAAAAAAAGTCAAACACCGATTGCAATCTATATTTTATCAAAAACTATGAGATATCAAGCAAAACTTTCATAACAAATTACTATATTTTAGGATTCAGATTGGATGTTGAAAATAAAAGGCAGATAGACAAGTGAGCTAAATGACTGTGAAACTAATGTGAGATTTCAGATGATCATGTTATAATATCAAGTGTTAGAAGTAGAGTGAGTTGAAAATAATTTTTCAAAAAAATGTAAAAGAATATTATTAGTTTTAGTTTTTTTACATATGTTAGCAGCAGAATGATAACAATATTTAAATTTAAATTCAAATAATAATATGTACTCCCTTTGTCCTCTTTTACATGTCACTTAACTGAATTTCTTTGTCCATTTTTACTTGTCACTTAACAATTTTCAATGCGTATTTAATGTCAATAACTACTTTAAAATATCAAACATTAACCACTTCATTATCATATTCAATAAAAAATACATTATCCACCAGTAATCATCTACCAATTTTACTTTTTGCACGAATTTTTTTATGAAAACATCAACCACTCATTCATTAAATTTGTTCAACCGCTAGCATTAACTTTATCTTAATCTATTCAAATTAACCTTAAACGATATTAGAGAACGGAACGAGTATGTGTCTATCCTATAGAAAACAAAATACGAAGAACTTTTAAATCGAAGTTAATCGGCAGCACCTCGGGAAACGAATTATCGAATCTCTCCGCAGATTTTAGTTAGCCGGACGGAGTTCATGAAGGATTTTCCGGCGAAGGTGATCGCACAGCCCGAAGAAGATGAGAAAGAAGAGCGTGCACCAACCAATGTCGACATCAGCAGAGTCGAAGAATCCAATCGCCTGTTATCACACTCATCTTCGTTGTCATCGTCATCGTCGGACGAGGAGGTCGCCTTTGAGGCCCGCGAGAAGATCTCGATCGTCGATTTCGACGCGGAGGACGCGTTCGACGCCGTAGATTCAGCTCCGCCCTTCTCGTGGCGTAAGCTGTGGCTGTTCACGGGGCCGGGGTTTCTGATGAGCATAGCCTTCCTGGATCCGGGTAATCTGGAGGGAGATCTTCAGGCCGGGGCTATTGCCGGATACTCGCTGCTGTGGCTGTTGATGTGGGCGACGGCGATGGGGTTGTTGATTCAGCTCTTGTCGGCTAGGGTTGGGGTGGTGACCGGGAGGCATTTGGCGGAGCTTTGTAGGGAGGAGTATCCGAGTTGGGCGAGGTATTTGTTGTGGTGCATGGCTGAGCTTGCCTTGATTGGAGCTGATATTCAAGAGGTGATCGGGAGTGCCATTGCCATTCAGATTTTGAGTAATGGGGTGTTGCCTCTCTGGGCCGGGGTGGTCATTACTGCTTCTGACTGGTGAATGATCGTCTTTGCTTTTCTGTTCATCTGTTTGCTACGACATTTTGGGTTTGGATTTCTAAATTGCATGTAGTTGAGCTTACTGGTGTTCACTGGAATCATTCTAAGTACTACAAAGTTGGCATGCTTAATACTTTGTGGCTACAAACTACAACCTTATATTTTTTTAAATTAGTTTTGGTTACAAAACTCCACATATAAAATCTTAGTGATGCATTCTTACTATAGAGTCTAAGCAGTGCAGAAGAAGATATGCCATATATTTTTTAGGCATTTCAACAGCTAAGCTCTTCAATAAGTAGATTTATTTTGGGTTTAAATTTTGTTGCAGAAGCATTTTATACAACTGCAAAGGAAGAGATTATCATTATGTTAACTAGGGGACTTTATTTGTTTCTTGGATCCGACAGTTTCATCTTTTTGTTTCTTGAGAATTACGGAGTGAGGAAACTTGAAGCTGTATTTGCAGTTCTGATTGGGACCATGGGACTGTCATTTGCTTGGATGTTCGCAGATGCCAAACCAAATATGAGAGAGCTTCTGATTGGTGAGAAAACCACGGTGTTTCTACGTATTGAATGTGGACGTTTATACATACATATAACTGACTAAAGGTTATTTTGGGTTTCTAAACTATGATAGGTGTTCTGGTACCAAAACTAAGTTCAAGAACTATAAAGCAGGCTGTGGGAGTTGTGGGCTGTGTGATAATGCCTCACAATGTATTTCTGCATTCTGCATTAGTGCAGTCCAGGAAGGTTGACCTGAGCAAGAAAGGTCGGGTTCAAGAGGCTATCAACTATTACACGATCGAATCCTCAGTTGCTCTCCTAGTCTCCTTTATTATAAACTTGTTTGTGACAGCTGTATTTGCAAAGGGTTTCTATGGTTCCAAGCTAGCAGAAGGCATCGGCCTTGTAAATGCAGGGCAGTATCTTGAAGACAAGTATGGGGGAGGATTCTTACCCATCCTCTATATATGGGGTATTGGACTACTGGCTGCTGGACAGAGCAGCACCATCACTGGAACATATGCTGGGCAGTTTATCATGGGAGGTTTTCTTAACCTCCGATTGAAGAAATGGGTGCGAGCATTGATTACTCGAAGTTTTGCCATTGTTCCTGCCATGATTGTTGCACTCATATTCAACACATCTGAAGCTTCCTTAGATGTCTTAAATGAGTGGCTCAATGTGCTTCAGTCAATGCAAATACCTTTTGCCCTTATACCATTACTCACATTGGTGGCCAAGGAGCAGGTGATGGGTGTGTTCAAAATCAGCAATACCCTTGAGGTTGGTTTGTTTTTCACACTCCTCTAA